>JAADXE010001074.1:0-11372 GCA_023337545.1 Pythium coloratum
CCTTTGCTTTGTCGTGTATACTCTGAGTGCTTAGCTCAAATACCAAATCAGACGGATCCGGGAAGCGGTTCATTTCCTCTTTCACCCAGATTCTGAAGAACTGAGCAAAGGGTACACAGTGTGAGATATATACCGAGTATCCCGGGCCTAAAATACCCGGGCACTGGTGCTTGGACTCGTCTGAAAGTCCTCGGACACTATCCTAGCCGGCCCTAGCGCTACCCTTCGCTAGCGGAGTCGGCTTTTCATACGTCGCTACATCCCAACTGGTGCGTATGCCAGGATCTGGTAAAGGCCTAGTGAGTGTTTCCGCCATGAGTACGTCTGATAACCAGTTAGAGCTCGGAGTTGATGCTATGCAGATCAAGAAGGGCGCCAAGGGCGCCAGTAGCCAGCAAGACGCTGGCAGCCGGGAGAAGTCGCTGACTAACCGTATGATCGACGACGACGAAGAAGAGAAAGAAGGTTAGAAGAAGCCGGCGCACGATGATGATAGCTTTCATTCGGTGAGTGAGGGCGAACGCGCCGGCGAAGTGCAAGGGCGGAAGGCCGGTGAAGGTCGCGGTGGTAGTCGGTCCACGAAGGTCGGCGACAGACCCCCCTCCCTCAAAGGGCGAGTTGTCATCAAGGCCGGAGATTGGCACCACGGGTAAAAGCCGGTCACGAGAGCTGCCACGCACGCCAGACACGAGTGTCTCCGGCGAGAGTCGCAAGGGCAAGTCGAAAGAAGGTAGGAATGCATCCCCAAAGCCCGCTAAGGCACGCGAGTCACGTCGGGACCGGTCGACGAGCCGGTCGGAGCAACCAGCTGCCAAGCGCGACAAGTCCAAGACGCGACGTGACCAGTCTATCCAACGCAAGGACAAAGGAACCAGTCAGAGCCAAGAAGTGCCTAAGCGTGACAAGAAAGTGCCGGCTCGAGCGTCGCTCCCGATGGCTTCCGTTAAGTCCAAGCCGGTCAGAGACCAGGTTGAAGACCGCATCCTAATCGACGAGTGCGTGACGAGGTGGTCCCGGGAACCTCGTGTGAGGATGTACCCGAACGTCGCCGGAACCGGGCTTAACACCCTAAGTGGGCTGGTGCTGCTGGCTCAAGATGTGCTGGATAAGTGTCACACGTACGGCTCGTGGCTGAACGAGTTTAGCATCGCACACGCGGGCACGCCAGCGCACATTCGCTTCGTGTGGTTTCGGCTCATGGAGCAGCCGCTGACCCTGGTCGAGAGGATCGCGGTACTGCAGACAGCGTTCTGGCAGACCGGCTATTCGTTCATGAACCTAGTCCCCTCAGCGATCGCCGGGTCCTCGTTCCGTTTGAAGGAACTGCTGGACATCGAGGAGGAAGGCGAAGTCGGCCTGGCGATGATGTTGATGGAAGTGGAATCTCAAGCGTGGGTCGAGTACCGACTCCGAGTACCGGAGCCAACCGCGGCCGAAGTCTCAGTCCGCATCTCTCGAGAAGCGGCTCGCATTCACCGAGAGAAGGGCGAAGCGAAGTCCCCGCGGTCCAGCAAGTGTCCCCGGCCATCCGATCCAGCGCAGGTTTGAGCACTTCGCGGAGTGATTCGACTCAGTCCGCACCGCCCGGGTCATCAGATTCGGGTGTGCCAGTTCATCGCGCGGACTGGCTTGCGCGGAGTCAACGTCCCGCCAACACTGTGCTCAAGCCAGGGAACCACTTTCAGAGTCAGCCAGTGCCAGTCCGAGTGATGAACCCACACGTGCCGAGCTGGTCTCCAACGGAGAACGCTGTCCTACAGTGGACTGTACCGACTCAGGCTGCGCAAGTTCAAGCTGCTCAAGTTGCTGGCGTACGAAGAGCTGGAACACGCGCAGCCTCCGTCTTGCTATGAAGATTCCATGTGGTCCGGGTACGTTGGTGTTAGGCCCGAAGAAGAGCCGGTTCGAGGCACGACGATGCGCACGCCCGTGGCACACCCGGCCCCGGCGACGGCCCCGGTAATGTACGCTGCTCGAGCGCCACGTCCAGAGCAGGCGGGTCCTGCGCCGGCGCCGCTCCCAAGCGTCAGCTACGTGAACCCTCACCAGTTTCCAGTCCGACCATTCATTCCTCATGGCGCGGTCGAAGAATTCAACGGATCAGGTTCGCTCTCTGAGCGTCGCAAGTGGTGGAAACGCTATACCGCCAAGTTCGGTTGGACTGAAGACGACAAGTGTCGCAACTTGCGCATGTTCCTCACTGGCGCGGCAGAGCACTAGTACGACCAGCTCGAACGATCAGAACGTCGCAACTGGGATGACATCTCCGACGCGTTCCGCGCCGAGTTTTGTTCATCGCGCGATTCGCCATCCGAGAGATACTACAATGCCCGGCAGAAGAGAAACGAGACGTCACGCAAGTACCTGTGGCGGTACAATTCAGTGGCGAAGAAGGCACGCATCAAGCTCGTCGGCCCAGACAACTTGCGCCCCCACGTGAACCGGTTCGCTCGGACGCTGTCAGACCCAGACACGCGACTGGCGCTGGCTGGTCGGGTTTTCAGTTCGCTGAAAGAGCTGGACATCACGCTCAAGGACCTCGAGGAACAAGCGAAGCAGTCGTCCACCCGGAGTCGATCGGATGATCGATATCGGTCCCAAAGCCGGTCGCGTATGTACGATGCCTTCGACAGCGACAGCCAGCGTAACACCAAGCCGGCCAAGGCTCGCCCCAGTGTTCATTTCGAAGAATCGGAGAGCGAGCGTGTGCATCAGGCAATCGCTGATAAGCCCTGCGACAGGAGTCGCGCAGTTGTCTCTGACTGGCGCAGTTCCTCGCGGACCGCCCCCCTGAGTCGTCCTATGTCACCACGCTCCGGCCCCCGTGATCCGAGTCCGACCCGTCGCGACGATGCCAAGTGCTACGAGTGTGGAGGAGCCGGTCACTGCGCACGTGACTGCCCAACCCGTGTGTCGTGTGCCTTGTGTAAGTAGTTGGGTCACTCGGCAGAAAGTGGTGGAAGCAGTGCCCTGCGTGTGGTGAAATCCACGCTCAAGGCCAGTGCAAGATCGTGCTGGCCCTCGAAGGCCTCAAGTCCTGGTCGAAGACTGCGGAGAATCAAACCATGGCTCGCTGCCGGTCTCGGTCCAGCAGCTTTTAAACTAGGCAACTCGCTGGAGGCACGAGCGCCTCCAGTACGCGACGAGCAAAGCTCAACTCAAGGTTGATCCGGTCCTGCATGTCTATGCATTCATCGGAGTGCGTCCGAGGTTAACTCTGATCATACATGTTCAAGTTTGCATGAAGACAATGAAGCGTGTTCATTTGTTGCAAGGACTGAAGAAGATCAATCCGGTGTCGACGACCGCCCAGCTTTCCAGTTGAAGTCTGGGGAACGTCGAGGATGGTGGTCCAGCCAAGCCGAGGCCACGAGAGCAGCCGGGATTGCGTTGGTGTATGGAGCCATTTGCGATCATCGAGTCAAGATCTTGCTAGACACAGGGGCGTCTACCAGCATGATTAGCCTGGACCTCGCTAGGAAGTTAGGCCTCAGGTTGAACTTCGGGAGCCGGCTCAAGGTGGAAGGGGTTGGTGGTGTCACTACGTACGTCACGGCTCGCACGGCTGTCAAGGTAACGCTGGGGGTTAGTGTGGTTAATCACACCGAGATCTGGTGCGGCAACATCGGTACGGACCTGGATGTCCTCCTGGGGATGGATTTCATGTCCCGACCGGCGTCCGACTCTCCACTGGTGAAGAGACCGTCCACCTGCCGGATGAAGAGACGATTCCGTTGATAGCAGCCGGGAACCGTCCTAGAAGGCCGGTCAAGATCCCGGTCCTGTCGGCGGATGACCTCTACATCGCTCCAGGAATGTCAGCGATAGTGTCAGTCAACTACAGGCATAACTCCGGTGTCTCAGTGGAGACGTGGATGTGTCGGGGTGTGGCTTGGGTCACTAACCTACTCAAGGCCGGCGATGTTCCGACCGGTATTTGAGTGGTCAATATTACAGCCCGCCCGGTCACCGTGCTGGCGAGGACCGCTGTAGCTCGCCTTGTCGAGCGAGGTCATCTCCCAGACGGCGAACGAGGCGCGCGTGAAGGATCGGTCAAATATCAAGAGTGGCAGCTCCTTGTTAACTAGATGAGTCATTCGAGGAAACATGTACGACAGGCCCACAGGCCCAGCGAGAGGATCAAGCATATAACCAGTCGCTGCCACCGGCCGTCGAGAAGCCTCGGTATCCGCCCCCGACCCGGATCCTACGCCGGTCGGGTGTATTGGGTGCTGTTTCAGGCGAAACCTTGGCCCAGGTGCTCATGTCGCTTTTGAAAAAGTCAGACATTGTTTCAGACCCGGCTGTGCCCGCCGTCGGGTGTGTCGAGACATCATCGGACTCGCGTGGGGGAACGCAAGAGCCGGCAAGTGGGCCAGACGGCTTGATCAAAGAGCTCGCGCCACACGTACGGGTTTCTAGGCCGGTCGACGAACCAGAAAAGCGAAGCAGGGTGACGGTGCCACGAAGAACGGGCCGGTTTTTCCATCGCCCAAGCCTCTTACGATGGTGTTCAAGGTCGGCGAAGTCCCAACCAGGCCGGCGGAGGAAGAGACGGTCGTACGTCTCGCCAGAGTCTACAAGGCCGTCAGTGTGGCGGAACTAGTTGGAGACGAAGAAGCCCAAGTCTTCTACCATGAAGGCACTGATGAAATCGTGCTCGAGGAGCTGCGAGACCAGTTGGCGATGCTCCCGGAGATCGATGTGGCCAGTGGACCGCCGGACATGGTCGCTGCCGACGTCGGCGAGCCAGAAGGCGAAGACGACTCGGTCAAAGGACGACGTAAGGCATTGCTGGCCGAGCTTCTCGGGCGCCATTCGGTCGGTTTCCTGAGTTCTGGCAACGCCGTACCCAAGCCGGCTCGAGGAGTGGTGTGCGACATCGAAGTCGAGCCCGGAACTGTGCCGATCGCGGAGAAAGCCAGACGCATTAAAGGACAACACCTCCCGCAAGTGTATCAGCTGCTCAAAGTCTTGCTCGAGGCCAAAGTCATCGAGTACTCTGACTCGGCGTTGGCCAGCCCGATCGTCATCGTCATGAAGAAAGACGGCAAGACAATCCGTCTGTGCATCGATTACCGGCGAGTTAACCGGCTGATCAAACTGATGCGGTACCCGCTTCCGTTGATAGACGAGTTGTTGGACAACTTCGACCATGTGCGTTGGCTGTGCAAACTCGACATGGCCAGTGGTTTCTGGACAGTGCTACTCCCTCAACGAGCAAAGCATATCAGCGCGTTTGTGTGCCCGCTGGGTCATTTCCAGTGGGTCAGGATGCAGTTCGGGTTGAAGAACGCACCCCTGATCTACCAGCGCGTGATCGATAACTGCCAATGGGGATTCGTACGGCTGCCTCCTGGTATCGAAGCTGAAGTGGAACCGGTAGTGATGCAGGCGCTGGGTCTCGAGCCGGCCTCGGGCAGTACTGAGTGTGCGGGAGAAGCCGGCAAGGCCGTGTTTGAGCTGGGAATCCCGGCCCCGCAAGCCATGGGCCCGGTCCTGGGTCGGTCATCCAACATTGACGACGTGGGGCTTGGCACCAGAGACTGGGAAGAGATGTGCGAGTTGCTGGATAAACTTCTGTACCGGCTTCGATACTGGGGTATTTCCGTTAGCCTGTCAAAGCGTGCCTTCGGCAAGCAGGCGATCGAGTATCTGTCACATCAAGTCGACCGCGTGGGTATCATCGCCAAGCCGAAGATTGCCAAGGAATTGGACCAACTCCAGTTCCCGACCAGCCTCCGCGGCGTCCAGTCTTTCCTCGGCAGTTTGAACTACTATCATAAGTTCATCGAAGACTTCTCGGTCATCGCCAGCAGTCTGTATGAGCTGACAGATCTGCAGATACGCGAGGAGCGGGACCTGGACCGGGCGAGACTGGCTTTCGAGATGCTGAAGGCAAAGATCGCGTCTCCGCCCGTGCTGCGTCATCCGGACCAGGCCAAGCCATTCGTAATCGTGGTGCATGCCGTTCCCTGGGCGATCAGCGCCGTCCTGGCTCAAGTACATGATGGATTGTTGCACCCAGTCCGATTCACCGGCAGGACGCTCCAAGACGCCGAACTGAACTATCATGAGTCAGAAAAGGAGGTGCTGGCGTTGCTGAGGGTGCTTACAACGTTCTACACGTTAGTTGCCGGCTCCCCTATCGTTGTCTATACACGGACAACTAGCCCGAGCTGGCTCCTCACCAGTCGCTCGCTCAGCGGCCGGTGTCTGCAGTGGGCGACATTTCTCTCACCATGGTCGCTTGAAGTTCGCCGGGTCGAGCACGATGAAGACAGCCTAGCCCAGCTGTTGTCAGCCAGCATCACCCTGCGAGAGAAGTTGGACGAGCTGGCGAGCCGACTGGTCCCCACCAAGGCGAGCCGGGCGAACAGACTGGTGCCTCTGGGAATCGAGTCGATTTGAGAAGGTTTCACTGGCCTGCTGGTCACGTTCGACGGTGCTGCCAAGCTGAAGACCCGGTCTGGTAGCGCCAATTTCGTAGTGTGGGAAATGCCTGGTTGGAAGCCGGTCAAAGCTGCTGGTCTGGCCCTTGGTGGCGTCACGGTGAACGAAGCCGAATATGCCAGCCTATTAGTCGGCATCGAGCACCTGAAGTCGGAGGGCGCACGTGATATCGTGGTGATCGGTGATTCGAGAATTGCCATCCAGCAGTGCGAAGGTATCATCAACTGTCACGAACCCCGGCTCCAGCTGCTCCTGAACCGATATCGGGACCTGGCCCCCAGCTTCGAGCGTGTCCAGTTCGTCCATGGAAAGCGAGAGTATAACGCCCCAGCCGACTTCTTGGCGTTCAAGGCACTGAGATTGGGCACGACATTCGAGGTGAAGAGCCCAGCCGAATTCGCAGAGCTCGAGGTGCTGAACCGACTGCGCGAAGATAATGGAATGGCGACAGACATCGAAGGTGATGGCCGAGCGCCGATCAGAGCCAACCCGGGAGCTTCTATTGCTGGCACGCCGGCAGAAGTAGCTCCAGTGACGGTGGCAACCGGTCGTCGCGAAGAAAGATCTGGAGATGATCCACGCGTTGCCAGGACCCGGCCAAGCTGGTCAGGCGTCGTCGGGACCAGACGAGGCAGCCCCAGGGCCCGGTAGTTGGGCCGTTGCCGCAGACTCGGCTCCTGTGGATCCGGGTGTGGCAGGTGGGATGGGTTCGCGGACCAGCACGGCTGTTGTTCAACCATCCGGACAGACGGCCGATCGAGAGCCGGTCCAAGAGCCAGTTTCGGCCAGCCACCCGAGCATCCCGTGGCCCGAACTCGGTTCTGCGACGCAGCATGAGACAGTGTCGACTCCGGAAACCGTCGCAGACGTTACACGAAGTGGCGAACGTTCGACCACCAGCAGGCGACTAGCGAGACGGGAAGATACGCCGGACTGGTTTCGAGAAGCAAGTGTTGGAGTCGGCGACGCGTTGCACGCAAGTATCCCCGGTAACGGCGGGGTCGCACCGCGAGCCGTAGACGGCATGGCCGGTCCTGCTCCGAGACCACCAGCTCCGGCCGAAGACCGGCCAGTTCGGGTGTTCGACGAGCTGGCGCTAGAGCGATGGCGACGCATTTCGGCTCATCAAGACGGCGATCCCGAACTACAGTTGATCAAGCGGTTCCTACACGGTGACCTCGATCTACTGACCGAGCGCGAGGCACGCAACGTGGCCAAAGTCGCGGACCAATACTGTCTGGACCAAGACGACGTGTTGCGTTATGTGGGCAAAGTCGGCTCAGCTAAACGACGCGACCGGAAGCCCGCTCGTTTGGTGGTGTCGGCTACTATGAGGTCAGACGTGCTCCACCTATGCCACGCCGACTTCCAAGCCGGTCATCAAGGTGTAGTTCGCACGTTCGAACGTGTACGAACCGAGTACCACTGGCGTGGGATGTATCGTGACGTCGAACAGTATGTCCAGGAGTGCATGGACTGCGTGACCGCGAAAGGCCAGCCCCGTAACCCAGGTCCCAGCCCCGGCAACATCCTCCCCGAATGCCCATTCCAAGTGCTGTCTATGGATTTTGTGATGCCGCTGCCGGCCTCGAGCAAAGGAAACACGGCTTTGCTCCTCTTCCAGGATGCGTTTACCGGGTATGTGATGTGCCAAGCGATGAGCGACACGTCGGCGCCGGCTGTGGCCGAGGTGTACGAGCGAGTTGTATTTCAGCGTTTCGGCGCGAGTGCATACATCCGGCATGACCAGGACCCGAGGTTCATGAGTGAAGTGTTCGACCAGTTCCGGCGCATGATCCAAAGCCGGCAGCGGGCGACGCTAGCTTATCGGCCACAAGCCAACGGCCAGCAGGAACGCTCAGTCCAGACAATCATCCGCAGCGTACGAGCCTACGAGGAACAACCCGATCAAGACGACTGGGAAGACGTGGTGAACCGGCTAATGCTGGCCATCAATACGTCTTTCGACACAGTCCGAAAAGACACACCGTTTTCTTGCTCCATGGGTAGGACGCGAAAACTGCGTTGGCAGCGATGTTGGAACGGCCACCACGAGGCCGGGATCAGCTCAGCGCGTATCTCTGGAGACTGGGCGTCCTACGGACGCACGAGGTAGCTCGAGCCTGGGCGCGAGATCTCCAAGATGAGGCCAAGAAGACACGGGCCGACGCTGCGACAGCCCACTATGATCAGTTGCCAGACAAATTCAAGGCCGGTTTCGAAGTGGGGCAGCAAGTCTGGTTGTACATGGCCCGCGTCAGGGCAGGACTGAGCCGAAAACTGGCCCACGCTTGGCACGGCCCGTTCCGGATCGCTGAGAAGGACGAGGCGTTCCACGTGAAGTTGGAAGTTGCGGGAACGCCGTACCGGATCGCACCCTGGGTCCATGTCAGTCGTTCGAAGCCGAGGATCGTGTACGAAGACCGACCCGGCTGAGCCGAGCCGGCCGAGGTGCCGGTGCCGGAGGAAGATGATCTCGACGCGGCTATCCTCCCCGAGGATAGCTGGGAACCGGACGAGGCGGCCGGCCAGTATGTGATCGAGGAGATCATGGATGTACGCTGGACGAGCCCGAGAACACGCAATGGCCGGCGCGCAAAGGAGTTCCTAGTTCACTGAGCCGGCTATGAAGAGCCTGGGTGGGTTCCAGTCGAGCGCATGGACTCGGGGCGCCTCCTCTACGAGTTCGAAGCCAGTCTCCGAGCCCGAGGGCGTTTCGCAGCGATGCAGACTGGCGACGAGCCGGCTGCTCCAACGAACGATATGGCCTAGGGGCGTCACCTAGGAAGGCTGGCCTAGTCAAAAGCCAGCCGTGTGGGTGTTTAGCCGGTCAAACACTCATCAAGACCAAGTGTACGTCGATCGGCGAATGACGTACGTGTTGTGAGCACTCCGAGCAACACCACTGGCCCAGGCTAGTGACGCAGGGAGCCAATAAAAAGAGAAAACGAAAAGAAGACTACGTGCATGAAGGAAAAGCCGGCTGACGACAGACAAAGCCGGTCACCGAAGCGCGAACGAAGATGCTACGAGCGCGTTGCGGGCAGGAAGGCCGTCAGATCTGGCAAACAGTGTTGTAATGGGGACTGTTAACCGTCGTAACCTCAGGCTGGGTCAAGAAGTCGGGCCCCGGTGTGCCATCGAAAGATTCGTCGAGCGAGGGTTCGCCGCCGTCGATCCCGGTCCAGGGTCGGGCAGCTCGTAGCAGCGCCCACCATGCTCGCGCATGATGGTGTATTGGCCCGGCAGCAGTGCTTCCACGAAGCGACCCGGGTGCTTGGACCAGAAGCACCGGATTGGCTCTTCGGTGTCAAGTCTCTCGAGTTGCTGGACGAGGGTGGACGAGCCGAGCGAGTCGGGAACCCAAGCGCAGGTAGCAGCCGGCTCGACCCACATCGCCGGTTCACACTGGAGGAGAGGCACGCAGACGCCAGGTGGGGCAGCCCTGTCCAAGGCCTTGGAGGCCCGGCGGAGTCGATCTTTCAGCTCGTCCCAACGCTTGATGAGATGGTTCCACCACGTGGCCACCTTCTCGGGCAAGTTCGTGGCTTTCGGCAGCGACAACCAGTGCGTATACTGCCAGATCGCCTGGCGATACTCGAACTGGAACCGGATCCGGCGGTCGATCCACAGGATCTGCTCGTCCGAGAGCGTGGCCGGGTCGACAAGGAAGAAGTAGCGCACTCGGTTCTTCCACATGGCGTCCCACGGCCGCGAGTTCAACAAGTGAATGATCTGTTTCTGGCCGGCTGACGTACACAAGCGCTTGACCAGGTCCGGGCTGCTGTTCTGGGGCGGCTTGTAGTTCGGGAAGTACACTGTCTGGTCAGTGATTTGCTGGGTCGGAAACCCACCGAACTTGTGACGGTGCTTATCCGCCGGCTTGGCGTATGGCAGAGTCGTACTCTTCGACCAAATGATACCGAGCGGGTAAGGCGACGCGGGATGGATCACGACGTCGATCTGCGTCGCCGGCGACCCTGACGGGCGTGCAGGTTTCTGGCACCACAACTGGATCATCACCAAGAAGAACCCTGTGACCGGGTCCTCGTCTGGGTTGTTGGCGCCTTTCATCTTCACCTTCTTCAAGATCAGATACGTTGTCGGAGTGGCAGGAGAGCGTTTCTTGCTTGTCGAAACCGACCCCGGAGCAAGCTTCTGACCTGGTTCGCCTCTCTCTGCCGACTCCGCGGACGTCCCGGCAGGGTTGGCTGCCTTCATCCTCGGCGCTGAGCTTACAACCGGCCCGGAGTGGGGGACTGGAGCAAGCTTGGCTCCGACGGTTGCCGGGTTGCGCATGAAGCTAGCCGTGATCGAAAACTGCGCCGAGGCATCGAGCGACGCCTTGCGAGAACTGCGCTCTTTGCTCGGCGACGCCCTGGAAGACTTGGTCGGGCGCGTCGGCGGAGGGTTCGGCGCCGGGTTCGTCGAGAATACTTCTTCGCGGAGCTGTTCCAGGCTCGTCTTCGACCTCGCTCCCTCCCGTGGCGGCCCCCACTCTCGGTTCAGAGGTCCCTCATCTTCGGCATCGTCGACGCGGAGACGATGTGGAGCCGACGAAGTCGGCGAGCAGGAGTCGCCGTTGAGGGCCGGGTCGGAAGACGTGCCGGTGAAGGCAAACGAGGACGGGTCAGGAGTCGGTCCGACGTACGAGACTGCATTCGTAGTCGTCACGACCAACTGAGTGGGGTCCACCGTTGCCGCGGACGAGTCGCTTGCAGCACAAGCACAGACAATGCGCCACCATGAGTCCGGCGCCCCGAGCGCCGCGGTGTTTTCTGCCAAGAGCTCAAGATCGAGCACAAGGTACCAAGACTCATGCGTGATAACATCGGGCTATCTGCATGAGCGAAGAGCGTCAAGCACTACCACATCAAACCCGTCGAAAAAAGTATCACTACGTATGGGCACTGGTATAG
>JAADXE010001075.1:0-11368 GCA_023337545.1 Pythium coloratum
AGCCCCACCGCAGCGAAGCGGAGGTTGGGGGCGCGGAGTACATTGCCGCCACAAGAATGTTCTTTCTATATTGGAGCCACCGAAGCGAAGCGAAGGTTGGCGACTTGGGGAGCGCTCTAGCGCAGCGAAGCGGAGCGGGCGCGGCGAAGCGCCTCGCCGCGATCAGCGGCGAATACGGCTGTAGAGTAGGATGGTTTTAGGATAGAGTACTGTCCTGATAGTGTCCGAAAGCCTGTGAACATGGCTGTTATGATTGTTCCTAACGTTGATCTTTAGGACAACTTTAGGATGATACTCTGAAATATACGGGTTTTTTTTCACGTGTTTTAGGACAGTTAGGACAGTTTAGGATTCAAATAGGACAAATATACCGACACCGTTGCTGAACAAAGGTGTCGGCTTATTTGTTCAGCAACCACCTCCATCTCTTTCGTACATTTAAACCTACGCGTACCTTTCTTTCCGTCGCTGTCGCTGTGGGTCATGTTTCCATCACCATCCACGCCTATTTTTGATACGCGATGGCAAGCTGTCCATTTGAGGCGCGTGAAGCCTTCAGAAAAAAAAATACCGCGTGGGGGAACACCAACGTTGAGTTACACTCACCGGTACCATCTCGTACATCGCTTCGAGCCAAGTAACGACCGTTGCGCAACTTGCACAAACCGTTTCGCATCGTTTTTGGAGTAATTGTATTGACGCTTCAGTAGCGATACGTAGATTGTTTGAGGAACGTAAAATGGTGGCCATCTTCACTACGTACCCCTTTCTACTTCTATTGATCGCACACACTCTCTCAAATCCAGTGCACACAATGCATTCGAAGCTCGGCCGTCTCTCGTAAATCACAGTGTATCATACCACTTTAGCGTACAGTATCATACATTTGATCCGTGCTTTACTGGAGCACTGGCACCGCTGATACGCTAACGTTTGAGGCTGACGTTGGTGGATTCTTGAGTCTTGCTCGGAAGATCTCCTGCACCTGCTCGTCGGTTTTCCCCGAAGTCTCAGGTAAGAACTTGGCAATAAACAGCGCAAAGAAACCGAGAAGCACGACAAACGGCGTGAATCCCCAGTCGATTAAAGCGTCCGCCACGTGCGGGTACCCAACGCCAACGACAAGAGTGCCGATCCAGTTGGCAAAGAGACCCAGCGCCATACCGCTGGCTCGTAGGTGCGTTGGAAAGAGGCTTGAGGCCACGACGAAGACGAGCGGACCGAGGCTGACGGCGAAGCCCACGACGTACAGCGCTGTGAAGACGATAGACAGCCACGCGATGGTCGCGACCAGCGAGACGGTGATACCCACAGCAGACATGAGCATGATACCATGGCCTGCAAGCAGCACGTTCTTGTTGCCGAAGCGAGTACCGAGTCCACCGGCGAAGAACGACGGAAGCACGTTGGCAATGTCCACGATGATCATACCGATGCGATCGTCACTGAGACCAGCGTCCTTGAAGATGGACGACGAGTAGAAGAACACGGCGTTGATACCGGAGAGCTGTTGGGCAAGACAGATCACGATGACCACGATGGTCTGCATGCGGTAACTCTTGGAGAAGAGCGCCTTGAACGGGTTCTCTGTGATGGTCTCCGACTCGCTGGCGTCGGTGCCGTGCTGGCTGCTGCTTGGCCGCGCGAGTCCTTCTTCTGCTGCTTCATTTGAGTCCTTGACGGTCATCCACTCGAGCGCACGCTTGAGGTTGTGGCTTCCGTACAGTCGAGAGATCTCGATCTCGGCTTCCTCACGACGGCCCTGCGTGAGCAGCCACGACGGACTCTCGACCATGAACTTTGGAGCAGAGAAAAGAAACACGACCGCCAGCGCGACTGGGAACCCGGCGATGAAGCGCCAGCCACTCAAGGTGTTGGCGAAGAAGAATGTGAAGCCCTGGACCAAGATACCGACGCCCACGGAGCACTGGTAGAGCGCGCCGAGCTTGTTACGGAGGTGAGGCGGCGCGATCTCGTTGATGAAGCTGTTGGGGATGGAGGTGCTCGTGCCGGAGGCGATGCCACTAATGAAGCGACCGGCGGCAAGCATGAGCACACTCTGGGCACCGGCCTGGACTGCAGAGCCGATGATGATGATGAGCGAGTTGGCCATAAGTGCTCGTCGACGACCGAAGCGGTCAGAGATCGCACCGGACGACAGCGAGCCGATCATACCGCCGACAGCCCAGCCATTCACGGCCACAGACCACTGGCCCGACGAGTGGCCGGGGAACATGAGGCACTTGCCCTCGGGCACAGGGTCGGCATTGCAGTCGTCCTTTCTGTTGAACGTCGAGAGATTGAGCTGCGAGATGGACCAACCGAACTGCAGCACGAGTAGTAGCACCAGCGCAACGCTCGAGTAGAGCACGCGATTAACGGCAATGGGCTCCACGATAGCAGCATCGGTTGATTTGCTGGCGGTGGGAGTTGTGACACCGATGTACGAGGAGCTATCGCTAGGCAAGGCGTCATCACGCGAGGACTCGAGGGTGGTTGGATGGGCGGCCATGGCTTTACAGTAACGTGAGGCGGACGCGGCAAGCAGAATAATGATGAGTGGCATGTTGCCATCGTCCTTCTGCCGTCTCAGTGAGACCATAAACACAGTAGGCTGTCACAGGAAACCTCTATTAAATGCTACGTTGAAACATCAGATGCCATCCTCGTTGGATACCATAGGAGTAGTAGATGCACAATATTGTGATAGCAAATACCCTCTGGTGAAGGGGTGCTGTCTGTCAGTGCTTGTTGGCAGTTCGGTGTTGTTCACCAAGTCGGTGTTAAGAAGCGGCAGTGCGTCAATTAGCTGTGTCCACCGGTGTTAACGCACTCCAGAATCGTGTGTGGTCTCCCTTCTCCCGCTCGTTTCGTGTGTGGGGTGTCTCGGTGCGCGAATACGCGGGAACTTCCGACACAGAAGCTCGCTTGAGCGAGACCCTAGCCAAAGGAATCGTCACATGCGTCTATTATTTGAGTCAGAGGGGACATCGCACGAGATACTTCCATTGTCAACGCAATCTGCGATACAGTACAATGATCGCCGACTGCTATGAATGCGAGCATCCCGCCATCAATTGCCCCACCAACAAATTTTGGTAACCAGTGCATTGGTATTGTAAATTTCACAATGTCAAGCCCAACTCAGATCTGATATTATGGAACTATGGCTTTGATTGGACGACATCTTTCACAAGATAGGAGTGATGATCGAAACCCATTTTTTTGGTCGCCTTTCTGAGTGGGAAGCTCGGACACCGTATCCAGCCACCGCATTATCGGCTCCACCCACTCCACCACGACAGCGCCAATGGCTACTACGTCTTCCGGTTCGACGCGCTGCCGGCGGAGGTGTTCACAGGTGTGGCCGCCTTTCTTGGTGGATCCGATCTGCTGTCGCTTTCCCACGTCAGCATCTCGCTTCTCACGGAGCTGCTCGCTCCAAGCTGCGACGTCTGGATACAGCGCCTGTCCGCAAAAGAGGCGATTGACGTAGCAAGCGCCAAGCAATGGTACTGCACAAGACGTCCACTGGGTTTCCCAGGAACTCTGCCAGATCTATTTGACCGCGGAGGAGCTGTCGCCATCCCAAAACATCGTCTCGAGGAGGTGTGATGAATCGCCTTTCTCTATTAGCCTCTGGTTCGCGATCAGCCCACCGGCGACGGACTGATCCGACGAAAGCAACTGTGGTATCTTACTCGGCGCGCAGTCTTCGCCATGGAGTGATCCAGCTTGGCCCCATTTCCACCACCAGCTCATCCACATCGATCGGCAGGGGAATCTCTACTGTACCGTCACCGACAACAAGGAGATCGTCGCAAGTAACCTGGAGACCGACCGCTGGTACCACTTGGTGCTGACGTACGCTCGAAGCCTAGTGGCAAGAACTCCGACTGAGCTCGTGTATCTCAATGGCCAGCAGCTCCACGCCAGCTCCCGGCCGCTGCACTACGAATGGTGAGATGTGAGAGACTGGCAGCTTGGCAGCGGATGTATCAGTGGCATCGCCCTCGGAAAACCGACGCGAGAGTACTGTGGGTGCCGTGGGTTGATCGACGACTTTTGTGTACGCGATCGAGTGCTGTCACCAAGAGAGGTCTTGAGACTGAGCCACGGTGGTCGTGTCCGCGATAACGGCGTCGTGTGGTCGGATCGACGAGCTCTAGCTGAGGAAGCAGCACAACTCATGGGAAATGCGAGCCGGGTCGGATACACTCGCCCCAACGACCCCAATGGCGGCCGTGGCACTGATAGACGACCGAGACGAACAAAATTTGAGGAATTCAACGCGCAGAGGAAAGGTTAGCAGGCTGTTCAGTCGCTTTAGAAGATGATCAAAAATGTGTTCATAAATCTCGTGAGGCCGTTTAATGTCTACGCTTTAGAACGTCTCCGTCGGAGAGACGACGCAGTTGCATGGACTAATCGACGCTTCTTCAACTTGACGTGGTTCACATGCGAAAAAAAAGTAGATACTAGTCGATCTTGGCCGCATAGATATGTACGGTATGCTGAGACTACTCTCAGGCGGAGAGACAACACGGAACAGATCGAGAGTCTCGATTCGAGACGAGACTATTTGTCGCCGACTTGAAGGGTGCCGGCGGTTTGGAAAGGCAAGTTGATGTCTCACTCAAAATTTGGATTTGAAATTCAGATGTGGATGAACTCTGAAATAACGGATCTAGCACCATATCCCAAAATAAATACACATACCCAACTTCAATGATCTCACCATCCTTTTTTGCTATTCCACCAATCTACCCTGTCTATATAGGTTATTTAGTCAAAATAAGTCAGTTTCCCGCCAATCTCACTCATGCCCATCATCCTGTCAATGTGTCCCTCGTCATCAGCAGCTCAAAAGAGAAAATCCACCATCGGCAATCCACAGGCTAAAGTCAAGAAAGCACGATGGCGCCGCAGACCCTAATGGCGTCCATGGCGCCGTGCGCGTGCTCAAGGCCGTGACGGCCTTCTACGATCTGCCGGACGACGCGTCCGAGGCGTTCGTCCACGTCGAGACCTTCGATAGCGGCTACAAGGACGAGGACGATCCGCTGCCCGACTACAAGGCGCTGGAGGCTTTGCAGCTTCTCGTGCTGCTCGGACAAGTCGACTACGACGCCTGGAAGCAGGCGCTTGCTGTGGCGTGGTCGGATGAGGCCGAGACGCTCGTGGAGCTGTCGGCAGGGCGAGCGCTTCGCTTCGGCGCGCGTTTGGGATTCGACCACAACGTGTTGGACACGGAGATCTGCCCCGTGGATGAGTGGAACGATCACCTCGTGAAGAACCAGAGCGGACGCGCTGGATCCAGCAGCTACCAGCGCGTGCGTCAGCGACTGGAGGACGCGTACAAGCAAGCGGAGGAGGATATCAGTCGCGAGACGCCCATACGTCCACGTCAGGAGCTGGTCATCCCCGTGCGCATCGTGTTCTTTGGAGACCCGTACATCGCGCGCATCCACAAGGTCATCGAGATCATGGAAAGCCTGGCCCTTGAGGACACGCACCAAGGCTGGAAGCCTTTGTTTCGTATCCAGGAGGCCGATCCAGGGATGAAGGAGGACGGGGAGATCACGATGCAAGAGTTCCACGCGCTGGCACACCTTACGACGTGTGGCGTGCTCGTGGACTCCATCGAATGGGACGGCTTCAATATCGAGGACAAACACGCTGTCATCTTCGCCAAGGGACTGCAGGCGTTGATGAAGACGTCCAATGAGAGACCCACAGGCCAGTCACAGCCACGTGGGTCGGTCAAGCGCTTTCACATTGGTAGAAACCTCAGTCGCCGCTCAGTGTCGGCGTTGTTCTCTGCTGTGCGAAGCAGCCAGGGCGTGACGACGCTGGGCTTCAACCAGGGGGTCCAGAAGCGAGGACGCAAGCCCGTGAGTGCGGAAGACCGCAGCATCGCGTGGAAGTGGCTTGTGTACTCGCTGTTCAGCTAGAGTGCGACCCACAAGATCACGGACGTGCGGCTCTTCGTGGACGACTTCAGCATGGACGACATTGTTGCTGTCACGGAGATGGTGCAGGCCCGTGATCCACTGGCTGCTCTGTTGGGGGAGGAAAAAGTGGACACCAGTGATTTCGTCGGGTTCGTGACGGCTTCGAAGTTCCAGTTGCCGATGCTGACACCAATCAAGATCAAGCTCGCGCAGCAGGAGGTCCGCGTTCTTCGTTACGGGGAGATGAGGCTACACGTCCTGCTTCCAGGCGTGGGAGTCGCGTGGGTCGAACACTCGGATGCCTCTGAGCACCGCGTAGCCAACGCAGAAGGATTCGGTGCTCGTGGTATCAAGAAGCTGGACTTCGTGTGGGTGAACGACCAGTCCAAGCACGCCGTGCTCGCGTGCTTCGCCTGGTCGGTGGTGACGTCGAGAAGCTGGAGTTCTCGGCCATGAAGTGCACCGAGTCGCTGGACGAGTGGTACGCTGAAGTGGGAAAGGCCTGTCCGCTGCTGGGCAAGGTGGTGATCGACGGAAACTACCGAAAGGTGAACGCGACGGAGGTGACGATGGAGGACGCGCCCGCATTCTAACGGCAGAAGGAGCCTGTTGCTGCCCCGGCGGTGGGTCTTCATGTGTAGTGACGTGGGTTCATGCATGTTGCTGGCAGTTATTAGCTCGCTATGACGCATTCGTTCAAGAAAATAATGATACATTAGACGTTGCAAGTTTTCTAGTTGCGGGTGAGCTAGCTAGTCTGGTGTCGAGCGACCTCTTCAGTTCGAGGTCTTCTTGAGGCGCGCGCGGAAGACCTCCTGGATCTCCTCGCCCGTCTTGCCCGAGGTCTCTGGGAGGTACTTGACCATGAAGAGACCGAAGAGCGTGAGAAACACGACGAACGGCGTGAAGCCATAGTCGTCCAGAGCGTCGGCGACGTGTGGGTAGCCGATACCGACGATGAGCGTACCGATCCAGTTGGCACACAGGCACACAGCGGTGCCGCTGGCACGAAGCTGGTTCGGGAAGATGGCGGTGGCGACGACGAACACCAGTGGGCCGAGCGTCACGGCGAAGGCGGCGACGTAGATGGCGACGAAGACGATCGACAGCCACGAGACGCTGGCGACCAGCGAGATGGTGATACCAACGGCCGAGAGAAGCATGACGACGTGGCCTCCGAGCAGCATGTTGCGGTTGCCGAAGCGAGTACCGAGAGCACCGGCGAAGAACGTTGGGAACAAGTTGAACACGTCGACGATGATGCTGCCGACACGATCATCACTGAGACCGGCGTCCTTGAAGATCGACGACGAGTAGAAGAACACGGCGTTGATACCCGAGAGTTGTTGCGCGAACGACAGCATGATGGCGAGGATGGTCTGGGTACGGTAGGCCTTGGAAAACAGCGCCATAAGCGGGTTCTCGAAGTCAGTCTCCGAACTGGTACCGTCGGTGCCGTTGGCGCTGGCGCTAGCACGCACGGCACCGAGCTCGGCCTCGTCCTCTGGCTCGCGCACCGCCATCCAGGCGAGCGCACGCTTGACGTTCTCTGGTCCGTACAGCGACGAGATGGCGTTGATGGCCTCCTCACGACGGCCCTTGGTCAGCAGCCACGTTGGGCTCTCGACCATGAAGCCAGGAGCAGCGAAGAAGAAGATGGCACCGAGCACGATCGGGAAGCCGGCAATGTAACGCCAGCCCGACGAGGTGTTGGCGAAGAAGAACGTGAGACTCACGAGCAGGATACCGACACCCACCGAGCACTGGTAGAGCACACCGAGGCGGTTGCGGAGGTGAGGAGGCGAGATCTCGTTGATGAACGAGTTCGGGATGGACGAGCTCGTGCCCGAGGCGATACCACTGATGAAGCGGCCGACCGCGAGCATGAACACACTCTGGGCACCGGCCTGGATACCTGAGCCGATGATGAGCACGATCGAGTTGGCGATGAGCGAGCGCTTGCGGCCGAAGTGGTCGGCGACGCGGCCCGAGCCGAGCGAGCCGATCATACCGCCGACGATCCAGGCGTTGACGGCGACCGACCACGAGCCGGACGAGTGGCCTGGGAACATGAGGCACTTGCCCTCGGGCACAGGGTCGGCGTTACAGTCTTCCTTGTTGTTGAACGTCGAGAGGTTGAGCTGCGAGACGGACCAACCGAATTGGATCACGAGCAGCAGCACGAGCAGCACGTTGGTGTACAGCAGCGGCTTGACGGCGAACGGCTCAAAGGCCGCGGCCGTGACGGCGGCAGCTTCGTCGTCCGTGACGTCCTTGTACACGGGCGTGGAGGCGCTCACGTACTGGACGGTGTTGCGAGGCGCGTCGGAGGTGGAGGGGCTGGAAACGGAGTTGTTGGGAGCCATGGTAGTCGATGGAGAGTAAAATGGAAACTGAGCATCGGAGACCGTCACGCAAATTCAAGCCAGGCAAAGGAAGGAGAAGGCGAAGGAGAAGGAGAAGGAAGGGATGGCACCGCGTTGAGGTCCACGGGGACGACAGGAGCTGAGGCGAGGAGACGTCCCCTTCCCTGCAGGTGGAGGAGGGTCTCGTCATCGCCTCGTCAGGAGGCACAGAGGGACGGCCGTGAGCACATCGCTTTCATCATCCATGCGTGACAATTCGATTGGCCCGAATTGGCACGGATGGGACGCGTCATCTCTATAAACGCATACATGCCATTACTTCGACTTGACACAGATCGACCTGTGAGCCAATGTGACCTATGAGAATGCATATGGCGCATTTCACAGGAAAACGAGAGCTGGTGGTGGACGCGTCTCTGGATGTCGCACACGCACATGCATGGCGCGTTTCCTTCAAAAATCCTTTGCCAAAAATCGCGCTGTGCGTCTGGATCTTTTTGCACGAAGCTGCTCATTGGTCGGAGGGGCCCAAGCTAATAATCATGACCAAGAAGAACGGCGTGCGGACTCGCAGAAGATCCAGCGTTTTTCTGGCGTCCGTGCTGGGCGAGAGCCAACGCAATGGAATGGAGCACGGCTCTGCCAAGTTCAAGCTGCCCCGACGTGTTCCCGACGTGCTCGCACCGGACGACACGGCGTCCCGACGGCGGAAGCCCTTCTTTCCATGGAGAACGGAATGTATAGAAGTCAGGAGGCGATCACCAAGGCAAAATTCCAGATGCAGATTCGTCCACTGACACCGATTGATACACAGCCATCTCTCGGCGTCTGCAGCACAACAGCACACAGTACAGTACTGTACTACAGTCGGCCTGTGATGCGCCGTTGGCTGGACCCAAACGCATCCTCTTTCTACAGGCGGCATGGGCTGCCGTCGAAACTTCAGAAACGGACAGTGCAGTTTGGGATCAGACCACTCACTCGACTGGTTTCTTCGCCTGTCTCTGGCTCGTTGAAGCTGCGCACCAAGCAGAAAAAGAGGAACAAAGGCACGCAGCGTGTGTTGCGGTCGTCTGCTCTTGCTTGCGGTTTCTGCTTGGTGGCGAGTGGCCACTCCGCGTAAAGCCGTGTGGTGTAATTCCGTGTGGAGCTCCGAATGGATCCGGATCTGCTGGCTGGATGACTGTTGGCTGCTGGGTTTTCCGGTCCATTCGCTGTTGTTGCTGCCGCTCTATGCCTCGTTGAACTTGGTCGTTGATGGAGTGTCGCGGGCATAACAGTCCACAAGCTTCGTTTTTGTATTTTTCTGCTTGGGGTTGAGTCATTTTCTGCTTCGGTATACTGTGGATAATCAGTTTCTGCTTGGGATTCACGCAAAAGTGAGGCTTGCTTCGTGCTGACGCGAGGCACCCACGCTCGTCTCTGCATCGACTGTAGTTGAACTTGCGGGATGGGCACCGCCGCTGGATGCTGAGCCGCATGACTGGGGCGTTGCCAACGTACGTTTCTGCTTGGTGTGGAGCGGCCACTTTGTTTCTGCTTGGTGCGCTGGATCTTTTGGACCGGACTGCTGGAGGTGATTTTTTTGAAACCCTGCAGATCTGGCAGCCGCCTCCACTCTTGATGGATGCGTGAGGCTCCTGGCATCACGAGGCCGAGTCTTTCAAGCCACGCGTTGCTCCCGCCTGCGTGACTGGAGCGACTTGGCCTTGGTCAGGGCTTCCGCTGCTTGGGTCTCAAAAAGACCAAGAGTTCTAGTCGCGTGTCGCACCTTTGGCAGCGAGAGGCGGCCTCTTGACACATGGAGTCACCCATGTGTCGTGGCGGCCGACGCGTTGCGTTTCGTTTTGTCGTCGTTCGGAAAGAGGTTGATTGGGTGTCGAGTCAACGGGAGGCGCGGCGAAGTGGTGCTGGTGACGATGGTGCGTCGCCTCCGTCGGTTGGCGTTCGCCTCCACCGTGGAGTCCGCGCCCTCCACGCCGAATGGTTGAGTGGTGGATCCAACCCTTGGGTTCGCTATCCATGGCTGAGAGGGGATGTGCTTGTGGCTGAGCGTTGATCTCCACGCGGCAGCAACTTGAAACTGGCTGAGGATAGTGCCAGCGTCGCTTCATCTAAAACGCTGGTGTCTTTAGAAGAAGTAGCAACACGTCTGGTCAATTTGAATAGACCTATGACAAATAGGTATAGATTCACATTCCCGGGTGGCCTCCTCGGAGTATGAGGTAAACACTTCGACGTACTACGTAGTATGCACAATGGGCGTTGAGATAGCGTGACTGCTTCTGGAACTTCGCTAAACGGTCAGCTTGCATTGCCACCAGCTATTTTCAGTTCAAAAAATGCCATTTTTCATTGAAGTCCTGGCCTGCTGACGGGGGCGCTCCATTTTTCTTTTCTTGCTAGTCCACGTTATGACGACTGCCGTCGGTCCTTCGCTACAGGCGATCCCCACCAACAATGCTAACGAGGATCTAGACCCGACGTGGCAGTCCTGGACGCGCGGCCTCGCTGCGAAGATCCACAAAACCACACGAGAACGCTTCACGATCGCCAGGACCAAACACTACCTCGACTATTCACGGACAACATCTCTCTCATGGCGCGTCGCCGTCGTGGTTCTCTCGGCCGTGCCTGGCCTGCTGGTCTCCCTCGTGGCACCGCTCGTTCCCTTGCAAAGCCCGACGCTTGGTGTGCTCCAGAATGACCAGTTCTACATCCATTTCATGGTCACGCTCGTGTTCACGATCTTCGGCGCGATGATCCAGGCCCGCGCCGCCACAGGACTCACGCACTCGGAGTACACAACGTTTGACATCGTGTGCGTTGCAGTTGTGACGTCACTCCACTTGCTGGCCTTCATGACACTACTGGGTTACTACTGGCGTTACCCGGTGCCGTTCTCGTGGGTGATCACCTCGTTGCCGTGGATGCTGTGTCTCGTGTGGAGCCACGTACTCGTGCTACGGACGCGCTTGTACTCGACGCGCCTGCGTAGCCGCCTGCTCTTTTACATGCCTTCGCTAGCGATGCAGGTCTCGCAGATCG
>JAADXE010001076.1:0-11361 GCA_023337545.1 Pythium coloratum
GTAGTTGGACGAGGAGTCGGTTGGGTAGCGTGTGGTCGCTGGGCTGGGCCGAGTCTTCTCTCGGGAGCTTGCGCTTTGGAGAAGAAATTGCGGAATGAGCTGGAGGAGCTGGAGGAGCTGGAGCTGCTGGAGCTCTCCGGCAGAGGCGGCTTCGATATTCTGTGTGCAAACGCCTTCGTATGAGCGTAAGGCTGAGGGCTGTGGGGCAGGGGTTGTTCATGGACATGGTGTCGTTTATTCTCTCGAAGGTATTTTTTGGGTAGAACATCGTGCGCCTGTGCCTCGTGTTATTCTGGATGTCTTTCGTAGAAGAATGCGATGGAACAGCGTCATAACGGCACGGGAAGTGAGAGTGCAGGGACGAGGCTGTGCATGCTTGTGGTGTCGTGTGCACCGCGGAGGTCTCTTGTATCTGGTTCTGGCGTCTCTGTCGCTCACGTTAGATAGAAGTTCTACCGGCGTGCAGTGCTCATGTAGGAATCTTTTGACCGATTGACCGTGTTTTGATATGTTTCAAATGCGAGGACGTCTTTTACGAATTTGCTCATGTATGAACCAGAGTAAACTGAGGCTTTCCTGTACCTGCTTCTGGAACGATTGCCAAACACTACCATGCTATGATGCTGTATCCATTGTGGCTCAGACAATGAGATGAACATCCCTTCAAGAGAACAACCGCGAGCGTCGAAACCCCTTTCACGGTGTGGGACTTCCCACGGGAAGTCTCAGCAGAATTCGTGAGTCAGAGAATGGTCCGAGTATGATCTCAGCAGCTCACTGTCCATCCGTTAAGCATTATACTGCGACTGCCTGGTCTTGCTTGTTTGATCCATCATGGTGCGCCTTGCTTTCTTCCAGTGGACGCAACGCCAACGAGGCCAATATGAATGTGTCAATCGCCTGTGGATCCGTCGGGTCCTGGTCGTGAGTTCCTCCAAGGACTCGGCGATGCAGGAACGTCGACGGGTACTGCTGGTCACTCAGCAGCACGCGAGCGATCGTGTGTGGTGCCGTGATGGTCTGCAGTGGATCTTCGCGTCTTCTACCGAGCAGCATCGGCCACAGCACCACAGCCAGTACTGCCGCCAGTAACGCCGCACAGCCAGCCACCGTAAACAGTGCACTTCGGCTGAGGATGGAGACCCACAGCTCATTGAGCTGGCGATTGCCGTCGAACCTGAGCGTGGTCTGGCTGCTTGCAAGCGGGATGACGTCCTTGACGACGGCGTCTTGAAGCAGGAAGAAGAGTCCGGCAGTATACGCTAGCTGATGCGTGTTCTCCATGTACAGGTGGTTGTTCACGACGGCGTTCAAGCGTTCAGCGACGAACGTCTTGCAGTCTTCGGAAGGAATCCTCTGGTTCATATCCCATGTCACCTTCTTCACGTTGTGTGGCAGCAACGGATCTCCCACGGCCATGTCATAGGATACTTCGTCCACATCCGATGTAAACAACGGCGTCGGATCGTTCACTTCCACGAGGCGGAGGTTGTGTTTGACTGTTGCGAGAGGCAGCAGACTCACCGGCAGCGAGTCGTTGTTCACGACCAGACGCTGCTCCGTATTCGCATTGGAGCTGCTCGACGGAGTCAACGGAAACTGGAGCCCGAGACAGGCAAGCGACGCTTTGCCATCACCACACGCAGCGTGAAAGGCAGTCGACAAGTCCTCCAGCTGCCACGAGAGCCGACCGACTGTAATCGAGTAGATCTTGCGGAGATTGGTCACTCGAGCGAAGCTTGTGGTCTTGTCGACATGTTTTGTTCGAGCGCGTCGGCGACAAGGCGGCTGCCATAGCTCGTGATCATCATGGAGTTGTTGGAGCGTTGCTTACACTCATGCCCGGTAAACTTATAGCCGGAGGGTTTTTGGAAGAGCAAACTCTCGTAGGCCACGTACAGTTCCTCTGTGCCGTTGTTGTTGGCACACGTCGCGTAGGCCTCAACAGCCGTGGGTTGGTCATTCTTGACTTTCGGCTTTGCCACCACACACAGTCCAGGCGTCAAGCCACAGTTGTGCACGAGAATCAATCCGCCAGGCAGCCGCAACTGCGTATAGCTGGTCTTGTTGTCTGCCGTCCACGTCGTCGCGAGTGTTTTCGGATCCACTTGGACTTCAAACGTCACCGCATCGAAGTATGTGCCTTGCGAGAGGAGCGTGTGGGAAAATGTCACCGAGATGTCCTAGGCAGACAGGTTGGAGACGCTCGTTTCAAACGGCAGGTCCAGATGCGTGGTGGTGAGCTTGCGAAGTAACCAGTCGCCTTGAGCTGCCTCGCTCGCCGCTGCCTTGACTGGTGGTAAGTACTCGAGCAATCGAGCGACAGACTCACGGTCGCCGGCCCTGCGGAGTGTGTCGGTTAGCATCGCCGAAGCGGTGAACCCAATGTCACGGATGTAGTAACCAATGTACCCTGCGTACATGCGACTGTAGAGGACCAGGTCAGCGGCGAGTGACGCACTCATGGGCAGGTCGCTTCTCTGGACGCCGCGGTTGGTGGTGTTGTCGGTCGGGTTCATCACCAGCTTCAGAGACGTCGCAGACACGGCGCCAGTCAACACACGACTCTGACAGTCGCGCCGTGTGAAGCCGTAGTCTCGCGTCGTGGACGACGGCACTTTGACGTCGCTATCGTACTGAGTTTCCTTTGCTGGGCAGGCACTCGTGTCGAAAGCCACGCGGGGGAGCACCAACTCACGAAGAATCGAGTTCACGATGCTGTTTCGAGGCTGCAGTTATGAAACGGTGCGCGCCATCGTTGTCGTGTTGCTTGCGAAGACAGACGCCGCAGAAGTCGCTTTAGCCGAGAGATCACTCGCGATAATCACTGGCTCGACTGGTAGCGAACGCATTTGGACGTTCACGGCGTTGAAGCCGTTGCTGATGAGGTAGCCGGCGCCTGCCGACAGCGCGAACCCAGCAGCCCACACTGTGCGTGACGTTCGTGTCTGTGTGAGGGTGTCAGCCATGTACTGGAGCACGAGCACTTGGACGACGAGGGTGACTCCGTACTCGATGGGCTTCCCGAACAGCGTCGCGATGTTGGCCGATCGCGAGTTGTAGTCGTCCAGTAGGTCCTTTTGCTGGGTCGCGGTGGACGCCTTGGCATTGAACGTTCGAACTTGCATGCCGTGTTCAAAGGTGTACACGAGCGATAGCGTGGCGGCGACCATCACGGCCGCCGCAATGGCCAAACGCCCACTGCGAATCAACACGCGGACTGCGACAGGCCCGGCGTCTATGTGGTCTTCGGTTGGGATGCGACCTCGAGTGATGGCGGCGGCGCTGTCGGTGGAGTCTCGCCCGTCGACCAACACGACCGACTCCAGCGTCCGAAAGTTGGGCTTCGAGTACTGCGTGTCCATCGAGGTGAAGGGCGTGGTCGAACTCATGGTCTCAGACTCCGAGTCGGAGAGAATCCGATTGTGAGGTGGCCATTCGCCAACGTGTGGGTCACCGTTGACAGTGACGCTACTGTACCGCGTCCACGCATTCTGTATGCAGAACCGTACTCCGAAGCAATGTTCACTGTGATCTTTACATGGATGTTGTGAATCAAGTTTGTTGGTGTGTTGGTGTGCTGTAAGCTTAGCCAAATCTTGCATGCTACCCCATTGCCAAGCAGCTTCTCATGTCGATGGGCTCAACGCCGACCGTGACGCGAGTGATGCGAAGATGGACTCGCGTTGCTTCAGCAGATCAGAGGGCGCACCGAACTCTGCCACTCGACCTGCGTCCATGACGGCGATCTTGTCGCAGTGGAGGATCGTGTCGATGCGGTGGGCGATCGTGAGCACCGTCTTGTTCTGGAACGCCTCGCGGATCGTGGTCTGGATGAGCGCGTCCGTGGCTGTGTCGACGTTGGCTGTGGCCTCATCCAGCACCACGATCTTGCTGTCTTTGAGCAGCGCACGACCGATACACAGCAACTGGCGCTGGCCCACAGACAGGTTGTCGCCGCGTTCGGAGATCGTGTACTCCAGGCCGACGTTCCACTTGACCACGGTCTCGTATAAGTGAACCTGCTTGAGCACGGACCAAATCACGTCGTCCGCGTAGTCGCCGAACGGGTCGAGGTTTTCGCGAAGACTGCCGCTGTACAGCACGGGGTCCTGCGGGATGATCGCCAGTGACTGGCGCAGATCCCGCAGTCGCACGCTCTGGATGTCCACGCCGTCGATCACGATAGTGCCGCTTTCAAACTCACACACGCGAAAGAGTGCGACCATGAGCGAGCTCTTGCCAGCGCCTGTGCGTCCGCAGATCCCGACCTTCTCTCCAGCGAGAACACTCATGTCGACGCCTTGCAGCACCAGCGGTAGCTCCGGTCGGTACTTGAGGTACAGACCTTTGAACGTGATCTCTCCTCGTGACGGCCACGCGTGCGTGTTGATCGGAGCAAGCGACTTGGTCTCATCTTCGGTCTCCTCACTCGGGATCGTTCGGAAATGGAGAAGACGCTCGACACTTGTCATGGTGTTGTCGAGACGGTCGGCGTACCGCACGATACTCTGCACGACCGACGTGAGCATGAGCGAGTACGTGAGCGAGATGCCGCTGAGCACGGGGCTGATCTGGCCTTTGGTAGCCACGAGGTACAGCGAGATGATGAAGATGATCACGACGGAGATCAGGTCCAGTCGTGCGGCGAGCCAGCGACCCGTGCACCAATAGGTGAAGTAGGCCGTCGTGTTGGCGTCAACGACTTGCTTGTTGAGGTGGATGAACGTCTCCTGCATCTTGAATGCTCGGATCGTGTGCAGGCCGGTCAAGGTCTCACCAAACAGATTGAAGACAGGCGTGCGCGTGATGCCTTCGAGTCGCTTGACCTCGCGCGAAGTCTTCTGGAAGTACCGGCCAATCGCCACGAACGCCACGATCGTCGGGATGTACGAGATTGCGATCCAGTAGGACGAAGCCGCTGAAACGGCGAACGCCCCCACACACAGCGCCACGTTCTGAAGCGTGAGCTGGTACTGCTGCGGTAGTGACGCGTCCACTTGGTCGAGGTCGTTGGAGAATCGATTGAGGATTCGGCCCACGGGCGTGACGTCAAAATAGCGAGTGATCGGCGCCTTGAGCACACGCTGGAGCAGCTCGTCGTGCATGTTACGGGAACTGCGGATGCACGCTTCGACCAGCAGAAGCCCTCGCACAACCATCAGGATACAGCAGAGCATGATGAAGCCCAAGTACCACATGCCGAACGCCAGGTTCGAGTAGCTTGGATCGACGCCGTCACGCACCATGTTCTTGGCCCAGTGGCCCTGCCACCAGTCCACAAGCGTACGAACACCCTGGCTGATCCCGTAGATGAAGAGCAACAGCGCGAGCACAACGTAGCCGTTCAAACCTGCCTCGTCAAAGTAGGTCTTATAGATGAGCCCAGTGACCTTGCCCTTGATGCGATCCTCTGCTTGGACGAGCTTGGTAGGATCATCAGTCCCGGACGCATTCGCTGACTGCTTGATCTCAGCCTCTGGACTCGTGCTTGCCTTCTCTGGAACCACTGTGGCCTTTCCAGAATGTTCTTTTACTTGATGGCTTCCCACGTCCACGTGTTCATCGATCGTGTCTTCCTCGACCTTGGTTTGCTGCTTGGTCTTCACGATGAGATCTGGAAACTGCGTCATGATCTCTTCGTACGAGCAGTCACCAGTCAGACGCCCATCTTCCACTACCAGGATCTGGTCTGCGTGGACCAGCAAGTCGTAGTGGCTGTTGAGCACCAGCAATCTCGTCTTTGCCTTTGCTAAATCAACGATGCAGTGGTTGAAGATCGCGTGGGCCACGTGGGGATCCACTGCACTCAGCGGGTCATCGAGGATCAGGATATCGTACTGTGACCGATACACGGCACGAGCGATGGCAACACGGGCCTTCTGGCCTCCGCTGAGGTTGATGCCTCGCTCGCCGATCTCCGTCTGGTCTCCGTTAGGCAACGCATGTAGGTCCTGTGTGAGTTGCGTGGCGTCCAACACCTGCTCGTATCTGTTGGCGTCGAACGGTGACTCGAAGAGGATATTGTCTTTGACGCTCGCGTTCCGGATCCACGACTCCTGAGCCACGTACGATATAGCGCCGTTGATACGAACAGATCCGTCTTCACGAGTCATTTCACCCAGCAGCGCATTCAGGAAACTCGACTTGCCAGCACCGACGGTGCCCACGATCATCACGAGCGAACCAGACTTGATCTCCACGTCCACGTCTTGCAGACGGAAGGATCGAGTCTTCGTAGCCGCTACGGTGACCTGCGGCTGAGCTTTGGTAGCTTCACTTGGGTCTACTTGTTCGGTATCTTCGACCGACCAGCGGAAGCTCCCATAACGAACCGAGATGCTACCCGGTGGTCCGTGAACCACATCACTCGTACCTTGATCCCCACGCTCGTGGAGTTCATCGCTTGCTAGAAACTCGTCCACTCGCTTGACTGCGATGCGTGCCTGCGAGACAGCGGCGATCGATCGGGGGAAGAACCCCACAGCCGCGCGCATGACGTTGACCATCGCGATAAGCGTGAACGCGTCGGTCACAGATACGTCGCCATGCATGAGCACGTACACGCCGAAGGTGACGCCCGAGAGAAGCGTCGGCGTGAGAAACAACAGCGCGATGTTGACGATCTGCAGTGTGTGGAAGCGTCTGTAAAGCCCCACTTCGACGTCGCGGATCTTCCTCACGCGGCGCGTGATCGAGTCCTCCCAGGCGTAAAACTTGACCACGCGGATCCCCTGCAGAGCCTCCGACATGACCTTGACCCGCTCGTCGACGGCGCGCAGTAGCTCACCCTGCAGCGCGCCAATGAGCCTGGCCTGGCGGAACGACAGCCACAGGATCACGACCAAGAGCACAGCTCCACACAGTGCCGCCCACACGTCAAAGAGAAACGCAATTAGCACGATGGTGACGAGGAAGCCAAACGGCGAGATGGCGACCCAGAAGCCTTCGTTGACGGCGTTGAAGAGCCGCTCGGCGTCCACGCTCATGAGCGTCACGATCTCACCAGTCGTGTACTTCTGCCGCGCCGTGGACGAGAGGCGCAGCGACTTTTGGTACACGGCGTCCATGATCGCCGACCTCAAGTTGGAGCCGAAGCGAGTACACACGAAGAAGCCGTGGTTCAGACACGTGACGGCAACCAGCGACGTGAGCGTCATCATCGCGACCAGCACGTAGCCGTTGCCTATGCCGAAGATGTTGTCGCGGTCGTTGAGGTAGTCCAGAATGGCCTGCGCGACGTACGACTGCAGCGCCAGCACCAGCGTGTACACCACAAAGTTGGCGACTGCGACGAGCAGATCATACCGAAACGCACGGAAGAACGCCGACAGAAGCGGCGACATGGACGTTGGCGTGGACGTGGATGCAGCGTCACGACGAGACGCCCTGTACTCCCGCATGAAGCGAGCGGACACGGCATCGCAGGCGTCGCTGGCACAGACAGGCCACAGGTCCGTGGTCTCTAGCGGCTTGGCGGCTCCGAGAGAGATGAGCGGTTGCACGTAGTGGGCCAGCAGCGTGGAGAGCAGTGAGGCGTGCGTGAGAGGGTTCTCACGCTGCGACAGAGGCTTCTGCTGCTCGTAGCGAGCCAGCAGACGCTGCGCCGCCGTCGGCCGTGGAGACGGAGACGCAGGAAGCAGCGATTGGTTGGAGAGCGTAGCCGCTGGGCTGGGTGGCGCTAGCTCGTAGTGGTGCTGGTCGCCGTCGGGCGGTTCCTTGGTGGTGGAGTTTGTCATGGGTCGTGATGGTGCTGGTCGTCGTGGGGGCTGCAAGGCAAATTGAAAAGTGAGACGAGTGTTGTGTGTGCGTCTGATCCGCTGAGTCAAGGGTCCTTTCTCGAAGGAGTGTGTGTACGTGAACTACACTCAGACAGTAAGCAAGAATAATCGACTGGCACTCGGACAGTCATATTCTGATGACCTTCGGTGACGAGGTCATAATACATGATGACTCCCAGAGCGTTTAACAGGCTCCCTCATGTGTTGCGAGGTCCCATTTGTATTGATATCTGCAGGCTTTCGACTTATAAGTATGGATTTCTGTTGATTAACAAGTCAACCTTGCAATGGCGTGTACAGGTATTCGTCTCCATCCCATCCAGACTTCGGAAATGCAGCGAAAAACCACTTCAACATGACAGGCGTTTGCGCATTCCGTGGATGGCTTCAACATGACGAGATCGTATGCGCATTCGCGTGGATCCTGGTGGTCCTGGCGACGTTGAAGTCGTCCAGTTCGAGCTGCAAGACTTACAAAATACTTCGGTGCGAACGATCAAACGAAGCAAGTTGAAGTGGCGTTTGCGCATTCGGTCTTGCACTAAAGAAATCGTGGTGCAGAGGCCGCAGGACACCGCAATCGACCCGAAGATCCACGAGCGACTCGCCTCACACAACATCGACCCTAGGAGGCGCCCATGCACGTCGCGAGTCGCGAGTCGAGATGGCGCATTCAAGTTTGTGTTTGCGCGTGTGTTTGCGTGGCTGAGAGCAACGCTTCCTCACTCGAGACAGAGGCGGCCACGTTGTTAATGTCGATGCTCGTGACCCTCACCCACGCGCAGCTCATCTTCTCCAAGGGATCGAAATCACGACGGCAAGCTATGCCGAGAGAATCATTCTCCAGTACTGCTATTATAGTACCCTACGACACGATATTCGAGGACAAGGGAGTAGACAAAAGGTAAAAATTGAAGTTTCGTTGTGTTATGAGCAGATAGTCGAATTTCACACGTCTCTTGATGATGCACCAGCCACCCGACGAACTCAATGAGGCAAGTCGCCAGTAGTAGTCACACACGTCTCCTTCGCGCCTTACATGACCGCAACGAGTTCCTCAGTCTGCTCCATCGCCATCTTCTCGGCAACCTTCTCAGTCTTCTCGCTCGTCTGCGTCGTCCACGACTCGCCACTCACGCGCGTGAACTGCTTGAGCATTACGAGAGAGTTCTTTGGCTGGTTGAGCGGCACCATGTGACCGGCTTCAAACACCTGCAAGAACGAGAACGGTCCAACATTGCGGATCTTGCCTGCCTTCTTGCCGTCGACGACCCAGTCGTTGTCAGCCGCTACCTGGAACTCGGTTTTTTTGCTCCAGTCCAGATCCAGCGTCCAGGCCTTGCAGCCGTACCAGTTCACGATAAAGTCGGCGTCACCAGCGTACACGAGTCCTTCAATGCCACTTTCGATCATCGGCGTCACAAGATGCTGGAAGTTCTTCATCCAGTCGGTCGAGAACTTGGCGTGGACGTCCATGTTGCATGACTCCCACTTGGCGCTGTGCTTGTTCACGTGGAGCTTCTCAAGCGTCGAAGGAAGACGCAAAAACTTCTCGACATTAGAGAAATCATAGCACAAAGGCGGGTACTTGCACTCTTCACGCACGTCGTACACGTTCAGACCCGACGCCGAGTACGGGCCAACGAGCGCCGTGTTGCAGAAGCCCTGCGCCGCCACACACGCCGCTTCGTTGGTCTGGCACTTCTTGATCATACTGATGCAGGGCTTCACGGCCGCCTTCATGGCCAAGTAGACGACGTAGTTGACGGCCTTGACACCGTACGTGTTGTTGTAAGCCATTTGCGGGTACCAGTTGTACTGCACCTCTGGGTCCGTGAGTCCGTTGCCGATGCCGAAGCCCTTAAGGTTGATGGGCAGTCCTTCCTTGTTGTTGTTGGCTTCAAACACGCGGTGCGCGACTGCAGGCACGTAGTGGCCGGCGTAGCTCTCGCCAAACACGTAGAAAGGCTGCTTCTGGTACTTTGGGTACGTCTTGTAGAACGACTGCAGGAAGTGGTACATGTCGTCGCCGACTTCCTTCTCGGTCGAGTCGTACTCGCTCTCGTCGCCGTACGAGTAGCCCACGCCCACAGGCTGGTCGATCCACATGATGTTCGCGCGCTCGTTCCACGAGTACGGGTTCTTCTCCAGGGTGAGGTCGTCCTTGACCGTACACGGGCCGTTTTCCTGCAGAAGCGCGAGGATCGACGAGCATCCGGGACCGCCCGTGAGCCAGATGATCACCGGGTCGTTTACGGGGTCGCCACGCGACTCAAAGAACCAATAGAAGTAGTTCTTGGACTTGGAACCGTCGATGTGGAAGTAGCCGCTGTACTGCGCCGTGGAGTCGCAGAAACCGGCGTCCACGGGCTCGCTTGTGAGCGAGTAGCTGGTGGTGGCGTTGAGCGGCGAGTAGGAGGCGTCGGCGGCCGCGTAGGCGCCGCACAACGCCGCGAAAAGCGTCCCCAAGAGCTTCATTTTCACAGATTCAGCGAGGGGGATTCTTCCTTGTTGACTGTGACTAAGTGAGCGAGTGAGAAATGGAAGAACGCAGTTGAAGTGGGTGAAGAGATCGACGGTGTGGAAGGGGGAAGAAGGCCTGATTGGATGTTGAAACTAGGACGCGGACTAGTTCAACACGCTAGTTCAAGTTTGGTGGCGATAGTTAGGTGGACTACAGAGATCTGGAGCAAATGTGCCAGAATGATATTATGAGACAACGTCAAAATGATGACTATCAACCTAAGTGCGAATTCGCTAATTATGGTACCGTTGAAAAGAGGAAGAATTCCTCTATCCGGAACACAATTTGCCAATGAAAAACCCGTCCTCAGAATCTTGGCTCAAAAACTTTGTTCAGATTTCCTTTGTATATTTTAGAAGGTTGACAGTTAGATGGGTGGTGTAGTTTTTTGTGAGGAATCTGACTGATGCGTTTTTTTTGCGTAATTCTCAATATATACGCAGCTATTTTTGATATAGTGATGAGATACTTAATACATTTGCATAAAATATTATTTTCTCAGAAGTTTCAAACCTCAAAAACACTCGACACTTCTCTTAAGTACGAAAATGGTTAGTCTAACTTTGAAGGGCGTTTACGAAAAAAAACCAAAATGGTCGATAAGCATCATTTTGATTGGGGTTGTCTCATATGTGGAGCAACAAGCTGCAACTTGGCCAAAACACGTCCCTACTGATGTGTTTGTTCCGAAATACGGTAGACCTCGAGCATTTTCGATCCAACGTGATTCCACGCCTATCTTCAAGAGACCAACAAGCAGGATGTTCTTCCCAAGGAACGTGATACAAGAGACCACAGCGCGCGCGACACCATGTCCATGACCTGCCTAGTCCCATAGCCTTGAGTCTCACGCACATACCAAGGCTACATTCAGCCACACGCCGCCTCGCTGCTGCTGGTTCAGCTGCCACCGCCGCCGGAGAGCTCCAGCAGCTCCAGCTCCTCCAGCTCCTCCAGCTCATTCCGCAATTTCTTCTCCAAAGCGCAAGCTCCCGAGAGAAGACTCGGCCCAGCCCAGCGACCACACGCTACCCAACCGACTCCTCGTCCAACTAC
>JAADXE010001077.1:0-11344 GCA_023337545.1 Pythium coloratum
CCCCCCCCCCCCCCCCCCCCCCCCCCCCCCCCCCCCCCCCCCCCCCCCCCCCCCCCCCCCCCCCCCCCCCCCCCCCAATGGATGGATGGATGGCTGCCGCCTCCTCCACCCGCTTTGCTTGACCGGGCATGTCCTCAACAGAGGCGACAAACCATCGGTACGGCACTACCTAGCTGCCTACGGTGTATTGCGCCACCCGAAACCACCGGTTCGGTGGTTTTCAAACGCCATGGATCAGGTCTGTCATTGTGCAATTGGCCTCCAAGTCCGCATTCGCTGGCCTTCTTCCTCTGCTCTTTCGCACCACGATGGCTCCCGCTACACAAGTCTCGTCGGCGCCAAGCCCCAATGTGTACGCCGCCGTCAAGACCCCGGAGACTGGCACTGCTACCAGTGACGCCAAGTCCGGCGTGTCTTCGTGGAGCGTCCGCTACCGCTACCTGGCGATCCTCACGCAGCTCGTCATCATCGCGTCGATGATTCTGTACGCGTTCGGCCACACGATCGTGCTTACGCCGACCTACACGGACAAGATCGTGCCCCACATCCAGAGCTGGTGGGGTGTTCCGAAGAAGCAGCCCAAGGGTGGTGCAAAGGGCCACGCCGAGATGACTCGTCCAACATTCTTCACGCTCTTCTCCGTGCTGCCGCTTTTCGTGAGCGTCTTGCTGCTCGAGTTCCTGCGTCACTTCAACCTGCGTCGCGCGTCGTCGCAGTACATGCTCAAGGTTGCGCTCGTGCTGCGCCGTAAGCCGACGCTGTTCGGCAAGGTCTCGTACTGGAGCTACGGCGAGTGGATCTTCTTCCTGTTGCTTGCGGCCGGCAACATCTTCACATTCTGCCGCTACTACAAGACCCGCTACAACAAGGAGAAGGCCAAGGGCAAGCCCATCACGACCAACAAGTACCTGGAGGCGCTTGGTTTGACCTTCGGTTTCGTTGCGCTCTTCAACATGGCGTTCCTGTTCCTGCCAGCCACGCGCAACGCCGTGTGGATGGAGTTCTTCAACATCTCGTACGCCAACGGCGTCAAGTACCACCGCTGGGTTGGAGTCGTCGTTCTGTTCCTCTCGGTCCTGCACACTGTGATGTACTACGTGTCGTGGATCCGCCAGAACAAGTGGCGCAAGGAGGCTTTGCCGTGCTTCAACTGCGACTTTGGCGAGGAACACACTGTGGATCGTTGGTCCTATGTGTTCGGCGAGATCTCGCTGATCCTGTTCTTGGCCATGGGTGTCACGGCCATTCCGATCGTGCGTCGCAAGTTCTACGACGTTTTCTACTACTCGCACCAGCTTCTGTTCCTCGCGATCATCTTCCTGGCTCTCCACTGGCTGTACGTGATCTGGTGGCTGCTGCCGACCTTCCTGCTCTACTTGTTCAGCCGCACGATCTCCGTGTCGAACGCCTCGACGCCTGTGGAGATCAGTGAGCTCACCGCCATCTCAGTGGACCTGGTCAAGGTCGTGATCAAGCGCTCGCCTGGCCGCAGCGGCCACTTCCAGGTCGGCCAGTTCCTGTACCTGAACGTGCCGGCGATCTCCAAGCTCCAGTGGCACGCCTTCACCATCGCGTCGTCACCTCGCTCGAGCGCGTCGACTGTCACCGTGCTGCTTAAGGCTCGTGGTGACTGGACTCGTGACCTCGTGCAGTACGCCAACGAATGCCAAGCCAAGAACGTGCTGCCGACCGTGTATGTGGACGGCTTCTACGGTGCGTCGCTCGAGATGTACCAGGAGTACTCGACTGTGTGCCTCGTCGCCGGTGGCATCGGCGTGACGCCCATCATGTCGATCCTCGACGATATCACGGCCAAGCTCGCGAGCCACGACACGATCAAGCAGAAGGTGGTCTTGGTCTTCTCGTTCCGTGAGCTGGGTCTGCTTGAAGCCGTCGCGCCGGCCTTCGCTAAGATTCGCGAGCTGGACCCACACCAGCAGCAAATCACTTTCCACCTGACTCTCACCAGCCTGCCAACGGACGCCCAGCTCGACTCCTCGCTCTCGCAGCCTTCCGTCCAGTACACGCAGTACGAGGACGCGTCGCTACAGCGTCGTGCGTTCACGCAGCCGCTGCGCTCGCGCACGTTCAAGTCGATCGCGTACATCGTGAGCTTTGTATTGGCCATCGCGTTGGTCGCGTGTCTCGAGTACGGCACCAAGATCAAGCGCCACGGCGACGACCTCTGGGCTCTGCAGCTGGTCGTGGAGATCATCGTGCTCATGGTGAGCGTGGCGGTGGCTGTGATGGGCGTCATCTACATCGAGCGTGCCGTGGTTTCCCCGTCGACGGCCCCGGAAGAGTCCAAGGAAGTCTACCACACGAACCACAATGTTGTGCTCGAGGCGCAGACGTACCGTGAGCTGATCGCTGAGTTCGGCGTCGTGATTGGCCAGCACCCAGAAGTCTCTTCGCTGCTTCAGCAGATCTACGAGAAGCGCGTCACGAGTGAGGAGACCATCGGCGTGTTCGCGTCCGGTCCTACGTCGCTCAAGCGTGACGTCGAAGTCGCCATCACAAAGATCGACAGCAGCGCGTTCGACTTGCGTCAGGAGCAGTTTGAGCTATAAAAAGCCACAGATTTTTCTATAGAAGCCAGAGGAAACCAAGTGGACTCGTGGCAACGGCAACTACAGGGTAGTAGTAGTCGTAATACATTCATACCGATTCTTGCATTCAACGCACAACCATTCGATATGTTTTTTCTTGGATTGCCTCGCTGCACAACAGGACGCTAGGATTCCTATTCAAAGCCGAAACGATCATCACCCCTGATCGACTCGATGACTCGTCGGACGAAGGCCTCGTCATTGGGCACTTGCTGAGCCTGTCCTTTTTACTTCGATGTGGGCGACTCCCCCACCTACCACTCCATGATGGAGTCCATCATTTGAAGAGCACTTCGAAATACGTACAGTACAGTAATGAGGAAAGCTGAAGAAGCGCAAGGCATGGAAGAGGAGAAAGTGTTTGGATCCAAGCTGGAGACTGTATCTTCTCTGTGGACGATCAGAAAGATCGCGAGGAGGACGTGCAGGGTGCAGATCCAGCTTCTGGTTTGCTCTTTCCGTGGAAGGTTATAATCCCAACAAAGTGGCTTCTTCACTCTCGAGCTCTGTTGCCAAGCCTCAGAGGCTAGTGTAGACACTGAGAGCATTTACCGTTGTCCTGGAAATATACTGTACACAAAACTGGTTGTTGGTGGGGTGATTCAGCTGTCCGAGGGAAGGAAGATCCCGTTCTTAGCTGTCAACGAAAGGTGGGCGAGGACGTGCCAAAGTAATCATACTCAGCGTAGAGTAGTGTACAGTAGACCTCCTCCTGATTACACTCGTAGATGATCGTGGCTTCTCGTTGACGAGTAGAAGAGTTTGTAAACTGGACATCTTCAGAATGAACGGGCTATGTGCAAGTGGACGCTCCATTCTGTGCATAACGGGGTGGTTCACATCTTGTAGTAGCATAAAATGGTAGTATAGTCGTCCGTGTGGTGTGGACGATGCTGTAGGATGCCGTACCTTGTTTTGTAAAAGCGAGTTACCACAGAGACGCTCATCCCCACCATTCAAATTATCAGACCGACTCAAGATCTTTCGACAGGCGACGCAGATGTGCTTCGTGCACTGCACAGCTATTGGCTACTACGAAGTACTTCTACAGCATCTCCACGCCTCTATGGCCTGGCTTGTACAGTCTCCTTCTGTAGACGCACAACTCTCACGCGCAGCGCGTCACAACTGGAGAATTTCTGATCCTCACTCGACTCCTCCTCGCGAGTTTCCCGCGTAAACTAGAACCCTCGGGAACTGGCAGCGAATGGAATCCAAGAACGGCGTCGCGTCAAGGCAAACACGCGGAATGGCAAGGCGAGTTGCACTGGTTGCGGATGACTTGCAGGAAGCGTGGGCCGTCGTTTCTCAGACCACGATGGGTGAAAGATACTGAGGATTCTGAGCCCGGATCTTGAGCTCACCGTGGCCTCGCGTCGACTGCTCCAACTCCACACAGCGACCGAGATATTGTGAGTGGGTATCGTATAGTACACGCAGTGCATGCGACTGCACTGGCGTATCGCTGACGCCTTTCAACAATCCTGAAGTATTGACTGACGTCAGACTCCCTTTCTCCAGCTGGAGCGTTCGGTGAGCATCTTCTTCACTTTCAGAGGTTGAACCAAGCTGTTCCCCGTCTACGCACGTCAGTAGAGACATTCCCTTTCCTCGCTGAGCCAACGGCCTTTAGGAGTCCTCCACGCCCAGGCATTTTCGTACGTTGCTTGGTTCAGTTTCCGTCGTCCTCACTTCACAATTCTCCTCGCGCCTGCCAGTCGACCGACGTCCATGGCCCCCAAGTCCGTCGCCCACACCCCAACTCCATCGGAGCTGGCCTACGCCGGCTTCAAGTCGCCTGCAGGCGACCACGTTCAAGAGCCAACTCGTTCGTCTTCGACGTGGACGGCTCGCGACCGCGTCCTCGGTCTGCTCGCCCAGCTCTTGGTCGCTGGTTGTATCGCCACCTACGTCTTCGGCCAGCTCTACGTGTTCACGAACGGCTACAACGACGGTCTCCGCGTCACGCTCAACCTCTGGTGGGGTGTGCCGTACGCCACAGCACTCACCAACGGCGGTGGAGGCGGAGCCCAAACCAAAGGGCCTGTGATCGGCCACGCTGAGATGGTGAGACCGACCTTTGTGTTCCTCTTCTTCGTTCTGCCGATGCTGGTGATCGCCGTGCTCGTCGAGTTCCTTCGCAACTTCAACGTCCGCCGGCTCTCGGCCTCCGCTGTGCTTCAGCTAGCACGCGTGCTGCGTCGCAAGCCTCACGTCGCCGGCAAGGTCTCATACTGGAGCTACGGCGAGTGGCTCTTCGTGCTTGGATTCCTTGTCTTGGGCAACATCCTTGCCTTTTACTACGGCTACTCCCGTCGCCTCACACGAGCCAAGGAGACCGCAGCCAAGAAGAAGTCGTCGCTCCACCTGGATGACTACCTGGATCTCACCGGCGTCACGCTGGGCTTCAATGCCATCTACAACCTTGCGTTCCTCTTCCTCCCGGCGACGCGGAACAGCGCGTGGCTCGAGTTCCTCAACATCTCGTACGCCAACGCCATCAAGTACCACCGCTGGCTGGGCATCATCACTGTCACCACGGCCGTGATCCACTGCGCGACGTTCTACTGGCTGTGGATCCGTGAAGGAGTGTGGAAGCAGGAGGCGCTACCGTGCTTTGACTGTCCACTGGACAAACCCAAAGGCCAGGGCGTGTGGTTCAACGTGTTCGGTGAGCTAGCACTGCTCTGCTTCCTCGCCATCGCGTTCACGTCCATGCCGTTCGTACGCCGCCGCTTCTACAACGTCTTCTACTACACGCACCAGCTTCTGTTCCTGGCTGTAGTCTTCGCCGTCATGCACTGGGGTCCCATCGTCTGGTGGATCCTCCCCAGCTTCATGGTGTATCTCTTCGGCCGTGCTATCTCCAGCTCCAATGCACTAGCTCCAGTCGCAGTGAAGGAGCTCACGGCGCTGTCACCAAACCTCGTCAAGGTCGTGATCAAACGTGCGTCTGGTCGTCAGGGCCACTACAAGGTCGGCCAGTTCCTGTACCTCAACGTGCCCGCCATCTCCAAGCTCCAGTGGCACGCGTTCACCATTGCGTCTTCGCCTCGTTCCAGTCCAACGACAGTGACTGTACTGCTCAAGTCGCTGGGCGACTGGACAGGCGAACTCGTCCTCCACGCGGAGGAGTGTAAGGCAAAGAACGTGCTGACGACCGTGTACGTCGACGGCTTCTACGGCGCGTCACTGGAGTTGTACGACGAGTACTCCACTCTCGTGTTGGTGGCTGGAGGCATCGGTGTCACGCCGATCCTCGCCATTCTCGACGACCTCGCCTGCAAGCTCTACAGCCACGAGACGCTCACGCAGAAAGTGGTGTTCATCTTCTCGTTCAGAGAGCTAGCACTGCTGGAAGAAGTCGCGGGAGTGCTCACGAAACTACGGGAACTCGACCTGCAGCAGCAGTTCGTCACCTTCCACTTGACCATGACCCGCACGCCGACCGACGCCCACCTCGACAGCAAACTGCGGCCTCTGCTGGCGGTCTCACCTCCCACTCAGTATGAAGACGGATTCGTCCACCGCCGGGCTTTCTCTCAGCCGCTACGGTCTCCACGCTTCAAGGCTTTGGCGTACGGTGGTATCTTCTTTGTGGCTCTCGTTCTCGTCATGTACTTGGAGTTCGGCCACGCCGGTTTCAAGATCAAACGCGAAGGTTCTCGCCTGTGGCCGCTGCAGCAGTTCACAGAGATCGCAGTGGTGCTTCTATCGGCGCTTGTGGTCGTCGCAGTCGTCGCCGTGGAGCGAGTGGCTATTGCCCACTCGAGGGCCTTGGAGGATCCCGTCACTGCAGCGACCAAGGAGCACCAGCACCACGTTCGAGAGAGCGTCGTGAGCCACAGAGAGTCCAGCAGGGCGTTCTTGGCACAGGCGCTGCAGGTGCAGACGTACCGCGATCTTCTCAACGAGCTCGGCGTCTCTGTAGGCGACAAGCCGGCCATCGCAACGCTGCTCCGGCAAGTGTACGAACAGCAGCAGCCAGCCGCGTACCCGACAGCGACGTCAGCGATCGGCGTCTTCGCCTCGGGTCCCGAGTCGCTCAAGCGCGCTGTGGAAGTCGCGATCGCCAGCATCGACAGCAGCGTCTTTGATCTCCACGAGGAACAGTTTGAACTATAGTAACCTTCTATGTAACGTAGTATACAGTGCTGTCAACACGAATCAAAGCTCCTCCCAAAAACAAATACGACCCTGGTGAGGCTCGTTCAACAGAAAGCCTCCAACCCACTGACAACTTAACATGAAGAGCGTACCAGGTATCAGATACCTAAGCGGCACTACTGATTAGTAGAATGCATTTGGAGTTTGCCTCGTTGGACCCACAGGTGGGGACCATGGGCGAGCGTCGTGATGAGTGGTATTCTGTAGCAAACATCAATGAGGTCCATGCAGAACGATACCACAGAGTACAAAGCAGGACGTGAGACTCCAAAGCTCACCCTGTGGTTTCGAGGTGCGGACTGCACCGGACCCGCATAAGCCTCTCATCCTCTTCCCCACACGATTATGGACTCGGCAGCCAATCGAACACTCGCTACGCCTCGTTGAACAGATGACGGTGATGCGCCGCATCCTCTCCCCGAAATCTCATGTCTATTCAAAAGTTGGCGTCTGTTTTCCAATTGAGTTTTGCTGACAGAAGGGTGCCTGCAAACCCTCTTCATTTCCAAGACGACAGCTAGAGATCTTCACAGTCTCCTTCCTTCAAAGGAATGCAGACTGGCTGTCATAGTACATGTACAGTGTGCAGGTCCTGCAAAACCACTGGACGGAACTGAAGACTCGCGGTTGGATATCTCATAAAATGAGATTTTTTTAGTCTTTTCGATTAAAGATGCCGCACCGGTCCATTGAGAGCCTCCACAGCATCGTACGGTCTTTCGCACATCAAAATGAACGCGGATTAAAATCCACGTCTTCGTTCCTCGACGTGAATCCTTGTGGGCCATAAACACACACCGAGTTGAACTTCAGTCAAGCGTCGAAGTTCAACGTGATCTGTCCAGCCCGTCGTGCACAGCAGGGTATTTGTTTCCACGTGCACGTGTGCAGGTCAACATGCCGGTGGGTGATGCGTACCCATTTGTCAATGATAAGGTCTCACAGTGAAAAGAGACCAGAAGACGTCCAGAAAAAAGTGCGTCAGCGCGAACGGCTCATCTTCTTTTGTTGATGCGGGTAACTTCAAGTCGTTGGACAACCACCAGCTGCTTCGCCGATTAATGCAGACACTGGAATGGACGTTCCCACTGGACTCCACTCTAGAGGCTCACCACTTGGGTAGGAGTCTGAGGCTCAGGTTCCTTCCTATGCAAGTGGTGTGGATTGTCTAGCCCACCAACTAGCGGTGCCGCATCCATCGATCTATCTTTTCGAGACCTCATTCCACAATCTGCTCTGCATCGTGCACTGCATAACCACTAGTGACCAAGCTCAAGCTCCACCCAAGCAAGTCTCACCAAGTGGCCAAGTGACCATGGCGACCAAGCAAAAGGACATCGAGGCCGGCACGCCAGTGTACGACGAGTTCGGCTCCCCCAACATTAAGATCGACGGCGGCGTTCAGGAGCCCAAACAGCCCATCTCGCTCGTGATGCTGCTGATCATCGCGATGCCGCGCATGGCGATCAGCATGGCGTGGTCCGCGCAGTGGGCGGCTCTGGGTCCGTACCTGGGCACGATGCTGCCCAAGTTCGCCGTCCAGCTCACGCAGATCGTGGGTCCGCTGTCGGGGATCCTCGTGGGTCCTACGATCGGCGTGTTGAGTGACCGCAGCACGAACAAGTGGGGTCGTCGTCGTCCGTTCCTGGCCATCGCTGGCCTGCTGAGTGTGGTCTGCTGGATCCTCATGGGCTACACGCGTGAAATGGGCGAGGCGTTGGGCGACTCGGGCCTGGGCTCGGAAAACCGCAAGTGGACGGCGTTCTTCACGGTGTTCTTCTACATCTGGATGGACGTGACTGTGAACACCGTGCAGACGCCTTCGTTTCTACTGGTCGCAGATCTCGCGGGTGATCGCCAGACGACCGGTGCGGCATTTGCCCAAGGCTGGGCGACGCTGGGCTCGATCCTCGTGGCGGCATACATCGAGATCTTCGGTCCAGCACACGAGTCACTGCACTGGTTCCTGGGCATGCTGTCGCTGATCATGGCCGTGTGCATTGGCGTCGTCTGTATCGTGGTGAAGGAAGTGCCCCTGGACCCAAACTCGATCGAGAAGAAGTCGGCACTCAAGAGCATCGGCGAGGCGTTCTACTCGATCTACAAGGGCCTGCGCGGCCTGCCCAGCGTACTGGTCGTGTACTGCTTCATCTTCTTCTGCGTGCAGTACGGGTACACGGCGTACAACGGCAACAAGGGCCAGTTCTTCGGCTTCGTGGTGTACGATGGCGACGCCGAAGGTGCCGACCAGTGCGGTGATAACTGCACGGTGGCTCAGCGTGGCTACAACAAGGGCGTCCAGCTCGCTGGCGGCACGTCGGATCTGATCTACAACTCGGTGGGCTATGTGTTTTCGTGGATGCTTCCGTTCCTCGTGAAGAAGTTTGGTGCCAAGTGGGTGCTCACGGTGTCGCTCGTGCCGCAGTGCGGTCTGATCATCATGGCGTTCTGCAAGGTCGTGGCGCTGGACGTGTTCTTCGTGGCCATCACGGCGCTGTCGCAGGGCGTGGTGTTCGCGCTGCTCGTGCCGATCATCGTTCACGTGTACGGCACGGAAGTGGATATCGGCATCTACGTGGGCGCGTTGAACTCGGCCAACTGCTTCGGCCAGCTTCTGAACTTTGCGATCGGCGCTGCGATCGTCGAGACCTCGATGGGATACAAGCTGCCAGTGCTGCTGGGCGGCATCATGAGTCTCGTCGGCGTCGTGATCAGCGCGTTCTTCCTCAAGCTCAAGATGAACTCGTTGTAATGTGAAGGGTACTGGACTGACGTCGTCCGTGGGAGCCTCCTAGGAGGGGAGAAAGCAGACACACACCGACGAGCATACTGTATGAGTCAATGCATGATTGTGTTTTGTTTACTGCACCAAGACCGGTTTTGTTTGGATTTGGTGTGGAAGGGGTCAGCAGGCAATCGATCGAGTCACCTCGACTGACAAGAGATGAGAAAACAACACACCCGATTAGTGTCTTTGCCTTGAGCCGAGTCCCGAAAGCGTGCTGTCAAAGTCGCGATCGTCAAGCGGATTTGATGTCTAGGAGAAACACTTTGAACTCGGATCAATGCCCCCGTTTAGTACTTCGAAGTAGAACATGAATTGAGTGTTTGCCCTATTCTTGCTAGTAGTATTACCCATCAATTCTAGTAGCCAACAGTACTTCAACACAGCTACACGGGAGTCTAGCAAACCCGCAGGAAAGTATAGCACAGCACGTTGATGTCCATCGTCGACTCGAGAGCGAGACTGGGCCCAGCCTGGACAGCCCGCTCTGCAGCCAGATCTGCATCTTGTTTCTGATGCGAATCATAGATACAGTAGTGGAGTGGAGTGTGGAGTTGTTACAGTGGACGCCGGTGCTCAAGACTTGAGTGCAAGCCACAGAATCCAGTTTGCAAGAGTCAGTCTCCGGTGATGGCCGAGTCACTCAGGGCCTGAGTGCCTGCCTGAGTCAGGCCAATGCTTGTGGGAAAAAGATCGTGCACTATCTGACTACTGTCGTGACATAAACGAGAGAGACACAGGTTGCCTGTCGACCTACCGTGTGCCTCACCGTCACTGTAGCCACACGGCACGCGTGGCTTGCACCAATGACGACTAGCTAGCCATTCGTGGCAACTCAGAGAAATGAAGTATAACAAAACACGGTATGTTCAAACAGGGTGAGGCCTGAGGAGACAGGCTTCATTTACCTTGTTTTGGTACGTGGAGGCCGTGGTGGTTGCCTTTCTCAACCTGCTGTACTTTCTTGGGCGTCCTGATGGTTGGAGCTGAAGACTCTTGTTGTGGGATCGGAGCGCCTGAGCTCATAATACAATGCGTATTACAGTAATTGTTGATGGACCACCGATCCAACTAATTACGAGTTCAACCGTGTGTGCAATTCAACCAAAAGTACTGCGAAGTACTCGTATTGAGCCTGCCCGCCACATTGGGGCACACGTCTGTCTCAACAGCGTCAAGTGGGTGCTACTGTGCAGTAGACGAGCAGCGAATCTTCCCCATCCTATGCGATGAAACCTCCCCTCCCGTTCACCTCATGCGACTGCTATGGCACCTCGATGGAAGTGAAAGTACCCTGGGCCACCCATCCACTGATGGTCTCGATCCGTTTTCTTCAGTATCAACCACAGCAATGGGGGCCACGCCAGTGCCTCTCACGCCCGACCAGGGCGGCTACGCGTCCGTCAAGACCCCTGAAGGCCGTCTGCAGACCCACGAAACCAAGGCCAGTGTCTCTGCCTGGAGCGCTCGCTTTCGTATCCTCGGGAACATCGCGCAGCTCATGATCATGGGCTCCATGATCCTCTAGGTCTTCGGCCAGCTCGCCTACTTCACGACGATCTATGACGAAGACTTGACCGGAACTTTCAAGAAGTGGTGGAAGGTGCCCAAAGTGCAAGGCGGCCATGGGCGTCCACAGGCAGGAGCCAAGGGCCACAGCGAGATGGTTCGTCCTACCTACTTCACGCTCTTCACTGTGCTTCCTGTTTTCGTCAGCGCCTTGCTCATTGAGTTCCTCCGCCACTTCAACCTTCGTCGCATCTCATCCCACTACATGCTCAAG
>JAADXE010001078.1:0-11343 GCA_023337545.1 Pythium coloratum
TCTGGCTGGTCCAGCAGAGGCGACGACTCGGCCAGCATCATGACGGCGGAGACGAGGATCGGCCAGATACACGCGAAGTGGATCCACTGGTTGGTCGGGTTGTGGTGGTACGACATGTAGAACGTCACCTGCTTCTCGAGGCTGAAGCGGTCGGAGATGCGGCCCATGGTGTCAACGGAAGAGATTGGGAGGAGGAAATGAACTCGGGTCGACGCAGGAAGGAAGGAAGACGCGATATGTGAGATTACGCCGTGAGGAACCACCGTCGAATTCGGGGGTGAGGGCCAGTCAGTGGTGCACCCACCACGACTGTCTGCGTGGGTTAAAAGCGGCATAAGCCGAAAGCTTGACCCTTCGATCACGCGTGGGTTAACTGGATTGGGTAAGAGCGCATAAAGAGCTCCTCATAGCGCATTTTGAGAAGAAAGAAATAACGAGGAAATACCCAAGAGAACGAAGCGATCATTAGAAGTTATGGACTAGGATTCACCGTGTTATGGACTAGGATTCACCGTGAAGTGGACACGTGGTTGTTTTCATAGAACTCACTGGCAGACTCTAGTTGGCTTTTGTAGCCTGGAGGTCTCAACAAGGCCTTGATGGCGAAATGGACTGTTGTACCGTACGACTGACCATGCCACCCTCGCACTCGGCTTCGCGATTACGACCCGAGTGGCCACCTCTCATTGGCCACAGCTATTAGCCAAGTTGGCAAACCCACAGTGAAGGTCCTTCGTCGAATGAGATGTTCGCGGACTGTCCGTGTCTGTGCAGGTTGAAGCTCGGCCCTCATCAGCATCGCCTATGTACCATGAAACCCTCGCTACTTCAGGCGGGCCAAAGTGACCAAACTGAGCTCCACACGTCAATGTATCATCACGGTGTTCACCAAATGAATTTGGTGAATTTGGAAATTCTGAAGTTTCTGTACTCGCTGTACAGAAACTTCAGAATTTGGTAAACACCGTTCGGCGAAAGTGGCAGTAATCAACCAGCAGCCAAAAAATGGCTGACTGCATCTGGATTTCCGACGCAGTGGCAAGCCCACCGTCGATTAGAGAGCTGACTTGAGCTGTTGTCTACGATACACCGTTCAGCCCAACACGCCGAGTTTTGCCGGTGTTTTGGCCGAGAGCTCAAGCACCAACCCCACAAAAGACTCCTGGCTTTCGTTGGTTTTCGTAAGCAGGACGTACAGAGACAGCAAAATACTGAAGCTCAACAAAGCACACAATGACGGCCTTTGCCTGGCTCACTCGTGGCCCATCGCCTTTCGCCGTAACCTGCCTTGCAAGTTGTACTGTAACCCCACTCAGCGCGATGTATGGTTGCACGACTCGAGGGATGGCTGATGCCGGCCGTCCTAGTCGCCGTTGGGCCTCTCCACCGACTTGTGGAGGCGCCTCCTTCCAAAGGGTTTCGTGTGAGAGGCTGTTTGGTATTCTGCTTGGCCTCGATATGAACGCTCATTCCCCAATTTCCTCTCTTGGAAACCAAGCCATCGACTCTCCCAACAAATTTCTCCAAGGACTCCAGGATCAACATGGCTGGTGGTGTGGCCATCACCGTTGGCGGCCCCAAGTTCGATGACGTGCCCACTGAAGGCTCGCGTCGCTACGCGATCATCGTGGCGATTTTTGCGTCGCTCGGCGGTCTTTTCTTCGGCTACGACCAAGGCGTGACCGGCGGTGTGCTGGTCATGGACTCGTACATCAACGACTTCTGTGTCGGTGCCGAGTGGCACAACTTCACGTACGACGAGTGCACGGGTGGTTCGAGCAAGCTGCCGGACGAGTGGCTCGACTTCACGCTGCTGTACAACCTGTTGTACAATGTTGGCTGCATGATCGGTGCGCTGGCCGGTGGCTTCGTGGCTGACAAGTTCGGTCGTCGCGTGACGATCTTCCAGGCCGGTGTGCTGTTCTGCATTGGCACTGTCTGGGTGTGCGCTAATCCTGCGGGTAAGCACACGTCGCTGTTGCTGGCCCGTGTGGTGCAGGGCATGGGCGTCGGCAACTCGTCATTCTCGCTGCCTATCTTCGGTGCCGAGGTGGCGCCGAAGGAACTGCGTGGTCTGCTCTCGGGCTTCATGCAGATGACGGTCGTGTCCGGTATTCTTATCGCTGATATCGTCAACAAGCTCATTGAGAACAACGAGCACGGCTGGCGGATCACCAACGGTGTGGCCATTGTCCCTCCAGTGATCGTGATGGTCGGTATCTTCTTCGTGCCTGAGTCGCCTCGTTGGACGTACGTCCACAAGGGTCGTGAGGCCGCTGAGGGTGTGCTCAAGAAACTTCGTGAGACCGAGAACGTCAGCCTGGAACTGCAGGCCATCGGTGATCAGATCGAAGAGGAAGGTGACGAGGCGACGTGGCCAGACATGCTCAAGCCGGCCATCCTGCCGCGTGTGCTGATCGCCATGTTTCTGCAGGTCCTGCAGCAGGCGACGGGTATCAACCCTATGTTCACCTACGGCGGTCTCATCTTCAAGGATGTGCTGAGCGACGGTATCATGTCGATCCTGTTCTTGGCGATCGTCAACTTCGTGTCCACGATCCCTGCCATGTACTGGGTGGATGCCACTGGCCGTCGCAAGCTTCTGCTGCTCGGTGCCGCTGGTATGATCCTGGGCCACTTGGTCTCGGCCATCACGTTCACGGCTGGTTGTAACGGCAACACGGATAACACGGACTGTGGCAAAACTTCGGGCTACATCATCATCCTCGGTTCAGCGTTCTTCATTTTCAACTTCGCTGTGTCGTGGGGTCCAGTGTGCTGGATCTACCCGGCCGAGATCTTCCCGCTCAACGTGCGTGCCAAGGCGGAGTCGCTGTCCACCATGTCCAACTGGGGCATGGGTGTCGTCATGACCTACGTCGTCAAGCTCTTCCCACACCTCAACATCAACGGCGTGTTCTTCCTGTTCGCTGGCACGTGTGCCTGTGCTGGTGTGTTCGTGTTCTTCTTCTGCCCAGAGACCAAGGGCATCCTTCTTGAGGATATCGAGGCGCTGTTCATCGTCGGCAAGAAGACGCACTCGCCAAAGTACGCCGAGGTGGAGACACCAGTTACCGCTGCCTAAGCGAGCGAACGTTTTGCTTTGCATTCGCCTTGTGGTATCGAGGCCGCAGTTACTGTGTCGTGCAGGCCAGAAAAAAAAGACGTGCTCTAGAGATCGTAAACGAATAATTTACGATTGTTCCAGCCGAAAAAGACGGATGGTGGTCATTCTTCGGCGTTAAGGAAGATGATATACAGTGATACGTGGGTCATACTGAGAAGGAGTTGGTAAGAGGCAAATCACCATGAAACTGAGTCGGACGCAGCAGAACGAGAAGAAGCTCACGCAGCAGCTTCCGACGCCCGTGGGCAAGGAGCTTCACCCCAGCGCCACAAGGGGTTCGATCCTTCACTGTGGACCATCGCATAGATGACTACCGTGCCAGTAAGGCAACATGCCTCCGCTGCTTGCTGCGGTACCTCTCGTTTCATCATCTTGTTCCCGGCCGCCATCCGCCACTGTCCTAAACGGCCTGCTCATGTGCCGCACTTGTTTCGCCATCACAGGATCCAACAGCAAAATGTTTTGCCACAATGAAGGTGCACGTGCGACGCGGCGGACTTTGCTCTGGATGTCAGAGGCCATTGCCACAATGAAGGTCTGAAGATACAGTGTCCCGATACCTACAGTACTGCACCAGTGCCCGGGAAGGTCCGCGTCAATGTGAACTTGTGATCATAGAACCCTTGGCGGCGTAAGCGGTCGACAACTGTTCCCTACAGATTACACGAAAAAGCTGGTAATTGTGTACTCTATAATCTAATATATTGACAATTTTGAGCGGAATTTGTAAAGAGAAATGTGGTTTTCGCAACCTTCAATAAATCATACTCGATGTAAAACGGTCAAGAATGAGCACTCTTGTACGCGAGGTCTGACAAAGAGACCAGCACACCGGTCTCATATATCCCTGGCTGGAATGAAGGTCTCACTGGATTGCCGCCTGTTCGTCTCATCAGTGATGGCCACGCCGATGCTAATGACCACCACGGGCGTCTCCAAGCAGCAGCCGTAGGCCCCTACAGCTCACCTGCCCTACAGCTCCCATTGCCGCTCTCATTCCCATTCTGGCATTTGCTCCGTCGCCGTGAACTTGCCTTCCCTGGAGCACCATGACGGACGCCACGAAGCTGCTGCAGCTCGAGGCTGAGGCGCTGTACGACCACGTCTCGAGCCGCACGGAGACGGCAATGGGCCGACCACTACCGCAAATGGAGGTTCGCTTCACGAACCTCAGTCTCACGGCCGAGATCCAGGTCTCTGGTGACGAAGACGACACCAAGCGGGAGCTGCCGACCATCACGAACGCGCTGCGCCAGAGCTTCCGCGCGTGGACGTCCAAGAAAGACCGCGTGACCAAGCACATCCTCCGCAATGTGAACGGTGTGTTCAATCCTGGATCCATGACGCTCGTGCTGGGCCAGCCTGGCTCAGGCAAGTCGGCACTGATGAAGATCCTCAGCGGCCGCTTCCCCATGACGTCGAACGTCACGTTGGACGGCGAGGTCACGTACAACGGCACGTCGCACAGTGAGATCCTCAAGAAGCTGCCGCAGTTTGCATCGTACGTGAACCAGCGAGACGTCCACTTCCCGACTCTGTCGGTCAAGGAAACGCTCGAGTTTGCCCACGAGTGTTGTGGTGGTGAGCTATCGGCTCGTGACGAGAAGCATTTCACCAACGGCACGCCGGAAGAGAACAAGGCGGCTATCGAGGCAGCGCGTGCGTTGTATAAGCACCACCCTGAGATCATCATTCAACAACTCGGTCTCACCAACTGCCAGGACACTGTCGTCGGTGACGCCATGCTTCGCGGTGTCTCTGGAGGTGAACGTAAGCGCGTGACGATGGGTGAGATGCAGTTCGGCAACAAGTTCGTAGCCTTCATGGATGAGATCAGCACGGGTCTGGATAGTGCGGCGACCTACGATATCATCAAGACGCAGCGCAGCATCGCCAAGAAACTCCGCAAGACGATGGTGATCGCGTTGTTGCAGCCATCGCCCGAGGTTTTTGCTCTGTTCGACGACGTGATGATCCTCAACGACGGCTACGTGACGTACCATGGGCCTTGTGACCAGGTCATGGGCTACTTTGAGACCTTGGGCTTCGTGTGTCCGCCAAGTCGCGACCATGCCGACTTCCTGATCGATCTCGGTACGGAGCAGCAGCAGCAGTACGAAGTCGGTAGTGATGGGAGCTTGTCGCTTCCACGGAAGGCCCGCGAGTTTGCGGAGCTGTTCGAGAAGTCGTCCATCCACGAGGTCATGCAACAGGATCTCCACAGCTCGTTGGATCCAGTGCTGCTCCAGGACAAGGCGGACCATTTCGACTACATGCCGGAGTTCCACCAGTCTTTCTGTCAAAACACGGCGACGCTCGTGGCTCGGCAGCTCAAGATCACGTTTCGTAACGTCGACTACATCAAGGGCCGAGCGTTTATGGTTGTCGTGGTCGCACTCGTGGCTGCGTCGATCTTCTGGCAGTTTGATCCGACGAATATCCAGCTCGTGATGGGTGTGATCTTCCAAGGAATCCTGTTCCTGGACCTTGGACAAGTGCTGCAGCTTCCCATTTACATGGCCGCTCGCGATATCTTCTACAAGCAGCGCGCCGCCAACTTCTATCGCACGTCGGCGTACGTTTTGGCCAGTTCGATCGCTCAAATCCCCATCGCGCTGGGTGAGACGCTAGTGTTCGGCACGATCGTGTACTGGATGTGCGGCTTCGTGTCCGACTTTGCGACCTACGTGGTGTTTGAGGTACTCATCTTCCTCACCAACATGGTGCTCGCAGCGTTGTTCTTCGTCATGGCAGCTCTGTGCAAGGACTTGAATGTCGCGACGCCCGTCTCGCTTGTGGCGATCATGCTCATCACGATCTTCTCGGGCTTCCTCGTGTCCAAGGACACGATCCCCGACTACATGATCTGGGCGTACTGGATGAACCCGATCACGTGGTGTGTGCGTGGCGTGGCTATCAACCAGTACCGCAGCGACGAGTTCAACGTGGATACACTGAACGGGATCAACTACAAGGAGAGTTACGGCCTGCAGATGGGCGAGTACTTGCTCACTCTGTTCGATATCGAGTCGGGCCGTGAGTGGATCGCGATCAGCTTCATCGTGTTGGCTGCGCTGTACTTGCTATGCTTGGTGAGCGCGTATTTGCTGCTCGAGTACGTGCGCTTCGAGAGTCCAGAGCAAGTGAGGTTGACCAGCGAGAACCAACCTGAGACCGAGATTGAAGGAACTGTCCAAGTCGACTTTGCACTCGTCGAAACGCCCCGAGTGAGTGCAAAGAATGATTTGATAGGCGAGGTTCAAGTCCCAGCGACGCACAAGCCGCACTTTGTTCCTGTGACCGTGGCCTTCAAGGATCTTCGATACTCGGTGCCGAACCCCTCGAACCCAAAGGAAGACCTCGAGCTGCTCAAGGGCATCTCTGGCTACGCGAAGCCTGGTACGATGACTGCTCTGATGGGCAGCTCAGGCGCTGGCAAGACGACGTTGATGGATGTGATCGCCGGCCGCAAGACTGGAGGCAAGATCCAGGGCCAGATCCTGCTGAATGGCTACGAGGCGACCGATCTGGCGATCCGACGTGCGACGGGATACTGTGAGCAGATGGATATCCACTCGGAGGCAGCGACGTTCCGTGAGGCGCTCACGTTCAGTGCGTTCCTTCGCCAGGATGCGAGTGTGTCGGACGCACAGAAGTACGACTCCGTCGAAGAGTGTCTCGACTTGCTGGACTTGCGCCCGATCGCTGACCAGATCATCCGCGGCAGTTCAGTGGAGCAGATGAAGCGTCTGACGATCGGTGTGGAGTTGGCTGCTCAGCCGAGTGTGTTGTTCCTGGACGAGCCGACGAGTGGTCTGGACGCGCGTGCTGCGAAGCTGATCATGGACGGCGTCCGTAAGGTCGCGAACACGGGTCGTACGGTAGTCTGTACGATCCATCAGCCATCGTGGGAGGTTTTCCAAGTGTTCGATGACTTGCTGTTGCTCAAGCGCGGAGGTGAGACCGTGTACTTTGGTGAGATCGGCGAGAACGCGAGCGAGTTGGTGGCGTACTTCGAGTCCATCGAAGGCGTGGAGTCGATGGCTGTAGGCTCCAACCCAGCGACGTGGATGCTCGAAGTGATCGGTGCTGGCGTGGGCAACTCGGCCGGTGATGAGACGGACTTTGTGTCGATCTTCAATGCCAGTGAGAAGAAGTCGCAGCTGGAAGCCAAGTTGAACCAGCCCGGAGTCACTTTACCATCCGCTGACGTACCTGCTCTCGACTTTACCAACAAGCGAGCGGCCACCGACGCGACGCAAGCCAAGTTCATCATCGAGCGGTTCCGAGATATGTACTGGCGCACGCCGTCGTACAACATCACGCGATTCGCAGTGAGTCTCTTCTTCGCGATTATCTACGGTCTCACTTACGTCGGTGCCGACTACGCGACGTATCAAGGTATCAACTCTGGCCAAGGTATGATCTACTACGCGTCGCTGTTCCTCGGCATCGTGTCTTTCAACAGCGTGATCCCACTCACGTTCCAAGAGAGACCATCATTTTACCGTGAACGCGCGTCACAGACCTACAGTGCCTGGTGGTACTTTGTGGGCGGCACAGTCGTCGAGATCCCGTACGTGTTTGCCAGCACGTTCGTGTTCAGTGCCATCTTCTTCCCAATGGTGGGCTTCACTGGTCTGGGTCGGTTCCTGCTCTTCTGGATCAACTCGGCATTGTACGTGCTGATGCAGACGTTCTGGGGTCAAGTACTCGTGTACGGACTACCAAGCATCGAAGTCGCGTCGACTGTCGGCATGTTTGTGCTGTCCGTGAGCGTGTTCTTCTCGGGTTTCAACCCACCGGCGAGTGCGATCCCCATCGGATACAAGTGGCTGTACCACATCACACCACACAAGTACACGCTCGCGATTCTGTCGGCGTTGGTCTACGGCGACTGTCCTGACGGCGAGGCCTCCAATGAACTCTCGTGCCAACTGATCAAGAACCTGCCGCCCACTTTGCAGCCCGACCTGACCATCAAGGCGTACGTCGAGCAAGTGTTTTTGATGAAGCACGACGAGATGTGGATGAACTTCGGCATCGTGATCGCGTTTATCGTGCTGTTCCGACTGCTGTCGCTGGTCGCACTGCGATTCCTCAACTTTCAGAAACGTTAAAGTGACCAATCCATTCACAGTTTAAGTAAATGAGACTAGAGAAGCCACTTTCTCCTGGTTTGGGCCAGGGTTAACTGAGCACGAGCAGCCAGTGGCGTGGGTTCGTGCTGGCGAAGGTTCTTCTCAAAGGCGTCCTTACCATGGAACTCGAGAACATTCGCACGCACTTGGACCATCACGTGCTCGTAGAACTCTTTGCGGTACCCAAACGAAACAACAACTCGAGTAGCACACACATCGGCGCCGTGAAAAGCGCCTGGTCCAAGCTGTCGAACAGCGCGGGCTTGCGGTGCTCGAACTCGCTGTGGCCTATAAACTGCGCGACCCACAACGCGATGAAGATCGGCAACGCAATCTGTCAGGCCGGGATGCCGTAGTAGTCGAGCGACGTCTGCGAGAAGTAGTTGCCGTAGATGTAGGCAGTGAACACACCAGCGGCGCCGATGGATCGAGCGCGTGGGCCGAGTTTGATGTACCAGACCATGAGAACGACTGCAGCAAGAGCCGAGAAGTTGATCACCATGTACTGGCCGTAAGGCAGGCTCGCTAGAAATGCCGGCTGGTCGATGTTAGGCTTTGTCTCGCCGGCCATGATGAAGCTCGCGAACATGATCGGCCACACGCACACAAAGTGCACGAGCTGGTTGCGCTTGTCGAAGTGGTACGACAGGTAGAACGTGAGCTGCTTCTCAAAGTCGAAGCGGTCGGAAATGCGACCCATGCTTGGTGGATTGGATGGTCGAGTAAGTTGAGACGTTCAATGCGAGGACAAGACGATGACAGGACTACGAGACGAGCGCAGAGGTACCAGGAGTGCGAGTGGCTGGTAGAGCAAGACAGGAAAGATCGAGCTCCTGTGACTAGGTGCGATGAGATACCGTACAGTGCGTAGGTTCATTCGGAAGCTTCACAAAACGATGAGATATCGCACATAAAAATAGAACCGGCTCGAAAGTCTCATTTCGAGTCCAAGTTTTGACACAAGTTTGACAGGACAGGACGGCGATAGTGCAAAGCAGCAGTGATGATACCAGCCTCCAGAGGACACGAACATCAGCAAAGAGACTTTTCACCGAACATGCCCGTTGTTTGACAAGAAATTTGGCTAAAAATCAATGTAATTGTGGCGACTACCCATGTCAAGGCCACTACACAAACAGGAAGAACTACTCAATGTCCTGTCGTTGGCTGCTCAGTGCGCGCGAGCGATCAGTGGCGTGGTCTCGCTCTCGCCAAAGGTCTTCTCAAATGCCTCCTTGCCGTGGAACGCCAGTACGTTGATGCGGACCTGGATCATCACGCGGTCGTGGAACTCCTTGCGGTAGCCGAACATGAACAGAAATTCGAGCAGCACGAACAGCGGCGCCGTGATCAACGCCTGGTCGAAGCTGTCCAATAACGCCGGCTTGCGACGTTCGAAGACGCCATGGCCGATGAACTGCGCGATCCACAAGGCGACGAAGATCGGTAGTGCGATCTCCCAGGCCGAGACACCAAACGCCGACGGTGCCGTCTGCGAGAAGTAGTTTCCAAACACGTACGCGATGAACACGAACACAGCAGCGAGCGAGCCAGCGACGTGGTCCAGCGCAATGTACCAGGCCATGTAGATCAGTGCACCGAGAGCCGAGAAGTTGAGTACGAGATACTTGCCCAGTGGAAGACTCGCGAAGAACGCCGGCTGCTCAAGGTGCGGGTTCGTGTCGGCCACGAGCATGAACGACGTGAACAGGATCGGCCAGATACACGTGAAGTGGATGTACTTGTTGATCATGTTGTAGTGGTACGAAAGGTAGAAGATCATCTGCTGCTCCAGATCAAAGCGGTCGGAAATGCGGCCCATGGTGACGACAGGAGGCTGGCTTTGACGGTAGTCGACTGGTTGGAGAGAGGAGGAAGCTGGCAAATTGCGGAATGACAAGACGTCACGACCGCCTCCACAACGACCGGCCCAAGAACAAGATCGATAGGCAATAGAGGAGTCCGCTAGATGACTACAGATGACTATAGAGACTGTTAGGACTGCAGGAAGGCTCTCATGGAGGTGGTGTTAGCGAGACGAAGTGCGCGTGGTTTTGTACATTCTGGACGCCGTACAACCAGAATTTGGGGATTTGGAAGGCAACGAAGACAAAGAAAAGTATTGGAATTGGATGGGAAATGTGGAAGCGTATTGGATTTGCGAAGTAGTGTGTTGAAGAGCCTCGTGTTTCTGCTGCGACAGCTCATCTATTGAGGAGATCTTCTTGGTGAAGAGACCGAAGCGCCAAGTGAGACCCAGCAAGAAAGAGCATCTGTTTAGTCTAATTGGATTTTGGCCAATGAACGTCGTGAATAGAGGCGATTCGTCATCACGTGATATTGATTGGCTGAAATATGTTTAATGTGACGAAACTTGTTTCTATTGAACTTCAGAAACTACGAAGTTGTGGGTCTGATTGGCTGAATATATCTTGATTAGTGCGACTGGAGAGAACTGTGGACGATGCAACCAGACCTTGCGGCCTTAGCTCCAACGGAAGGGATCCCAGTCTTCCACTTCAACCTGCTCAATACGAACACCTCACGCACTCACTGCAGTACTGTACTGACTTGTCGTCAATGCCAGAAAAGTGTCTGGTAAACATGATAGCAATCTTTGGCGGTTCCGAACTCCCACCGACATTGAAGTTCCGGTGCTGCGATTACGGTACAACACTCGTTATCCACCAATGAAAATCGTTGAATTCACAACACCCCAATTAAAAACCAATCAAGTACTGTAAGATCGATCATTGGCTCAAAAGGCGATTAAACAGCCGGAGTAATCACCATTCCGTTCTTGATGAGCTTCTCGACCTTGTCGAACCGGAAGAGCTCGCAGCATCACGGCAGTCGCCAATTCCCCCGCTCCTCCACACTCTCCACAACCACCACACGCACATCAATCATGGGCCGCATCTCCGACCGCTTCAACCTCGAGAAGCAGGTGACGTTCTACATGTCGTACCACCACAACCCGACCAACCAGTGGATCCACTTCGCGTGTATCTGGCCGATCCTCGTCTCCGCCGTCATGATGCTGGCCGAGTCGTCGCCTCTGCTGGACCAGCCAGA
>JAADXE010001079.1:0-11330 GCA_023337545.1 Pythium coloratum
CTCTCTCTCTCTCTCTCTCTCTCTCTCTCTCTCTCTCTCTCTTCTTCTTCTTCTTCTCTTCCAGAGTCGGGATCCGTTCACACCGGATCGCGCGTACTCGTGGGCGTCTCTCTCGCTGGCTTCCGTCGCAATCCGCACGGGAATCGCGTGGCGCTGGCAAGACGGATGATGCGGTGGATCTGGCGGTGGCTGTGGCGAGTCGGCGGCGCTGGGAATGCCGCGGACAGTCGTCACAAAGCTGCTCGTCGCGTGACTTGGCTTCCAATATTCGAGGCCGGATGCAGAGTCACAAAGCTGACGGCTCTACCTGACAAACAAGAAAGGAAAGAAACACCCCCACAATGGAAATCGGGAGGTAACCCTAATCACCCATGGCGACGCGTCCGTCCATGCCAACAAAGTGCAGCGTCGCCCATCCCATCTAGAGGGTTGTTCAATAGGGAAACTAGATGGGTCTCCTCTCCTTTTCAGCTTGTAAGACTGGGTCCGAAAATAACCCAGTTCTTATCTTTCAAAGTTTTCGAACAGGAGAAGACCACTAACAATAACATTTGCCCAATGTCAGTTAGGAACGAATCCATTGCCTCAACAGCGAACCAAGCACGGAACCGCCGCCACCACGATGGATGAGAGCGCCGGACGCAAGCGCCGCAGCCGCTTCAGCGACGCCCCTGGGGACGATGAGCGTCCGACCAAGATCTCCACATCAGACAGGGACAACAGCGCACTGAATGCAGCAACTACGGCGTCCGCAGCCTCAACCAAGCGCACGCTGGACCCCGCGGCGATCGCCAAGGCTGCCGCTGCGAAGATCGCTCAGGCCGCCGCTGCCAAGATTTCCCAGACGACGCTATCGTCGGCTACAGCGGCAGTATCTGCGACTGCGAATGCGACTGAGCAGCAGCGCGTGACGGAGGAGCAGCGCCGACGCGCGGACATGATCTACAAGTCCGTGCAGGAGCAGATGACCCACATCCAGGCGATGCTCAAGAAGCCCAAGCCAGCGGACGCGACTTCCGCTGCAGGAGCGACGGCGGCGACCGCTGCCGCTGCGATGGCTGCCGCATCTTCGTCCTCGTTCAAGCCGGCGCCGCTTCTGCTGGATGAGCAAGGCCGACAGATCGACGAGCACGGCAACGTCGTCGCCGCCAAAGTGCCGGCGCCAGTCGCGACGCTGCGAGCCAACAAGGCTGCGGCTGCCGCCAGTAAGGCCAACCAGAACCCGTATCTGTCACACCGAGCCGTGGACAAGGACGACCGATTGAATACTGTGGACCCGCGACTGAAGATGAAGAAGCGAGAAACGTACGTGTTGGTTGTGGCAGTTTGACGTGCAATTTTGGATGGAAGGACTAACGTTTTGTATGCTGATGAACTGTAGCCGTGCAGCCAAGAGCTTCAGCTTTGTGCAGCAAGGCACGTACGTCAAACAAGCTGATCAACTGCGAGCTCGAGAGGCCAAGAAGATGATGGCGGGGTTCACGTCTGGTCGCAATCCGCGTGGATACCAGAAAGAAACGATCGTGCCGATCGATGAAGATGGAGCCGAAGGGGGAGCGAACGCCGAAAACGACCAACAAGCTGAGCCTGAAAGCATGGATATGTACGACATCGATGTGCCGATCAAGGCCGCGAGCGTGACACCCGACGTCGAGTGGTGGGATGTCGAGTACTTGCCGAAGGACAAGAAGGCGCTGGTGGACAAGTTTGGATTCATCAAAGCACAAGCCAGGAAGGAAAACCCAGACGTGTCGATCGACTACTCGGAAATGAAGGCCAAGCACTGTGGAACCATCCACGTGATCGAGCACCCGGCACGAGTCAATCCGATGTTCAAGCAAGACACGGAGCCAGTGGTTGTGCCGCTGATGCTCACGGCAGTTGTAAGTGGACTCTTCGATTGGTGAGAAGGTCGATAGCTCTGCTAACGGATTGTTGTTCATTGTGTGGATTGTGAATTGTAGGAGCGAAAAAAGATCCGCCGCCAAAACCGCGCAGAACGCGAGAAGGAAAAGCAAGACAAGATCGCGTTGGGCTTGATGCCTCCACCTGAGGCCAAGGTGAAGCTGTCGAACATGATGAAAGTGCTCGGGGAGCAAGCAGTGGCGGATCCTTCGGCCATTGAACGCAAAGTCCGACAGCAAATGGCGCAGCGAGAGAAGAACCACGAGATGCGAAACTTGGCTCGCAAGCTCACGCCAGAGGAGCGACGAGAAAAGAAGCTGCGAAAGATCAAGGAAGATGCAGAGGGTGATATCCACGTGGCTGTTTTCAGGTGGGTCGTGAAGTGTTCGGAGGAGCATGGACGAGCTAGTGTCTGACTAATGTGCTGTTTACTTTTGTTCAGAGTGCCGGATCTTGCCAACCCGCAGCATCGTTTCAAGGTCGACGTGAACGCTCAACAGTACCATCTCACTGGCGGTGTTTTGATCTGCAAGGAGGACGATATCAATGTCATCGTTGTTGAAGGCGGACGCAAGGCTGTCAAGCACTACTCGCGATTGTTGATGAGACGTATTCGCTGGACGGGCGACAAGGATGATGAAGACTCTGATGCTGAAGACAACAACCAGGAAGACGCCGAGGCCGGCTTCACATCCGCGTCAGGCTGCCGACTCGTGTGGCAGGGCGTCGTCGCAAAGCGCGCCTTCAACAACTTCCGCTTCCAAGAGTGTCGCACGAAGGCGACGGCGCGAAAGGTCATGGAGGCGAAAAACGTCGTCCAATATTGGGATCTGGTCGAGAAGTCCACGTCGTGATCAAGAAGGAATCAAGCAAATAGATGTCCGGATCTGTTGCAAGCATGATCGCGATCCATCTGTCGGTCGTTGAGGTGTGAATGCCGTAGCGTTCAGTTCAGCTGTCTCATGACGTCATTCATGTAGTTCAAGCAGAGAGAAAGAGGGGGTGCTTGCTTAAACGGCAGCTGAGACCAGAGACCGCCGGGTGCTTTTTGGTTTGTGAGGTGCACAAAACTCATGAAAAAATCAGACAAGTCTGAACTGATACAGCACAGTCGCCTGCTTGACTCTCCGTTGCACTGCAGTCTGTCAGTCTGTCGGTCTCCGGTATTTTTGGGTGAAAGCACAACGCCACTGGGTTACGACAGCAGCCGCACCGCAACCAACTGGTTGACGCACCAGCCGCAATGGGGATAAGGTGAGTAGGGTGGCCACGCCACCAAATGGCCATGCGACCTCTGCGCTGAGTGTCAAGACGAGGCTGTGCCTCTGGCGTCTCAGGTATGGAGGCCAGTGCGTGGCGGTGGCTGCCACAAGTCACAGCCACGAGGTGGCCAGTTTGGGCCAGCAAAGCCCGCCCTCGTCGTCCGTCCTGTACCGCAGCAGCCGGCTCTGCATCCATTGAGGACGGCCACAATTGCCAGACGACGTCGACGACGTGGCCTTTCCTCACGGCCGTAGCTAATCTGTGAAGAAGGCGGAATCGCCGTTGCAACTAGCCGTTCTCTACCGTGTCCACAGTGACCGATCTCGAGTCTCTGGGTTCTGCGCTTCCGCATCGGAACGCTCACTTTGCGCGTTCACTCGTCGTGCCAAAGTCGACACCTCAGTGCCAAACGGGTCACCCAGTTCGGTATACTATCTAATTTGCGCGACATTCCGTTAGGCATCACCAACCACCACGCACCGTTCACCTCACTACTCCTCAACCAACTACAAGATGAGACTCCAGGCGACGACTGCGGCGGCTCCGATGCCAGTGCCTGCTCCTGTGTATAACAGTGCTGGACCCATCCACGTGCTCGCCAATGGCGACATCGTCGACTGCGGCCGCTTGCCCACGACTGCGCGCAACAGCCTCTACAAGACCGAGCTGTGCAAGCACTTCATGGACACCGGTGCCTGTCGCTACGGCAGCAAGTGCCAGTTCGCCCACGGTGAAGATGAGCTGAGAGGAGTCTTGCGCCACCCTAAGTACAAGACGACGCGCTGCAAGGCGTTCGTGACCACGGGCCGTTGCATGTACGGCTCGCGCTGCCGCTTCATCCACATCCCAGGCCCGGAGGACGAGACGACCAGCATCTCGTCGAACGCCAGTGACGCGGACGAGGCCGAGGTTGCCTCCGCGGCTGCGGATCTGCTTGTGAACCCGTACGCTGATGGAAACACTCCGATTGACCTGTTGCTGCCGTTCGGAGGCTTGAAACAAGTCACTCTGACACCGCTGACCTCCACAGGTAGCTCGCTGGCGTCGCCGCCCGACATTGACGCGCTGCTCTTCCGTGATCCGTTCTCGGACCTCAAGTTTGGAGCAGACTCAGAGACCGCCAGCTCAACGTCGAGTCTCTTGGACTCACTGGAGTCGCCTCCATCGTCGCTGGACGTGTCCGACGCCAACGCCAAGTTCTCGCGCCTGTCGATCTTCCAACGCATTTGCCGCGAAGGCGAAGAGGCTTAGGGTCGCTCCTGCACTCGGGCGGAGTGACTCGAAGGCCACGACACCGGCCCTGTTCTGTGTCTGGTGAGCGTTCGCGTCCAAGAGCGCCGGCCGTGGCCGACCGACAACCCCTGAGGCTCCCTCCGCCAGTCTATCTATTCCTCCTCGACGCCACTAAGTTATCCACGCGAGGCGGGGCAGAGTCCTGTTGGTTCACCCTCCAGCAGAGCGACTATTTATCCCGAGTGTACATTACCCGACGACCGATATGAATATAAATATGATGTTCAACACCAAAGGCAATCAATGGCACTGCATGTTCGCATGAGACCCACACGCGTCGCATAGCGGCGCGGGATGCATCGGACCGATTCGCTGGAGACGCTGTTTCAGGACCAGAAAGGCAGCTCGTCGGATCGAGAAGCCAATCAAAAGTGGCTTGAATCTACTAACACCATATCAGTATACTGATCTAGTCATCATGCCAAATGCAATACTGGAGAGCAAACGATGCACTGATACAGTGACAAATCACCTAGTCGCGAGTAGGTTTACGAAGCGGCCGGTCCAAAAGAACAGGAACGAAGGTGTGGCAAACGTCAAGCCAAGCCACTTGGTCGGACACACCCGCTGAGTTCCACCGTGAAAAGGGAATCCAGAAGCCCCACACAACCAAGAGCTCCACACCGCCGGCACCCGCGTCGCCGCCGCATCCAATCCTCCACCATACTCGCCACCATGATCACCGAGACGCTCGTGCTCGCGTGGTTCGGCATGTGCGCCTTCATGGTGCGCTTCCTGCTTCAATAGCTATGCTGTCGCTCTGTATGGGTGCTCATGCGTTTGGTGGTGCTTGTAGCTGTACACGGACCCGCGTCTGTGGATCATCCTGGCGTCCTCCTTGGTAGGTTCTCCACGATCTATAGTCTGAGGCAAAGAGAGCCGTGAGCTCATGGTAGTTGTGATTGATTCTAGGCTTTCACGGCTGCGCGCGTCATCATCGCGCCGATGATCGCGTCCAATGTCAAGGCGTTTGGCGTCATGTCCAACAGCAACCAGCTCCTGTGGTACAACACCCTCGTGTCCATGTCGCACTCGGCCATTTCGTCGCTGCTGGCGATCTACGCGATTGCGATGAACCACTCCATGGCCGGCGACTACGTCAACAGCGCGTCCTACTGGGAGTTCGTGACCACCTCCGTCTCCACCGGTTCGTCTTCTTGCTCCCTACCTCATGCGACTTGCTAGCACCATTGACCTGCTATTTGTGTCCACTCTACTAGGCTACTTTGCGTATGATCTGTGGGACTTCATGCTGAACCGCTTGTACATCAAGGCGCCGGGCATCGTCGCGCACCACGTTGTGATCCTGATCTGCTACATCTCGGCGCTTACGAAGACCGTCGGCGTGCCGCTGCTGTCACTGGCGCTGATCTGCGAATTGCACTCGGCGTTCATGCACCTGCGCAAGCTCATGTCCATGAGCGGGTACACCATCCAGACCTCGCAGTCGTACTCGCTCGTGTGGACTCTCCAGTGGATAGCGTTTGTCGTCGCGCGCATTGTGCCCCACACGGCCGTCACGCTGTGGACATATTATGGACAGGAGCTCTTCACCAACCAGGTACGACGAGCGACGAAGATGATTGATGTTTGGAGCAGGCTGCTGACGAAGCGTGTGCTGTTTGGATCCTTAGTGGTACTTCGTCATGGCGTTCGGCGGCATGATCTTCATCGACGCTCTCAACGGACAGGTGCGTTTGATGCAGCGCAAAACTCACTCCTTGATGTGGAGACTCACAAAACTCTGATGTAGCTTTTCCTCCAAGTCCGCGGTGCGTACCGCAAGGATTGCCTCGGCAAGCGGAAGCCCGAAGCTGCGAAGCAGTCGTAGACTAGACCTCTTTTTCCGATCGCCTTCCGTATCCATAGAAGCTTTCCTTTTGTGAAAGTGTACCCATGTTCCACAACCTCAATAGCTACACATCAGACCACATGCCGTTCCACCCTGATTTGTGGACCACTCTCTGGGTCCTCGGGTGGTCCGACCTGCTGCGTTCCTTTTTCCTTTGTTCTCTGTCGACTGTGACCAGGTTGAAGAACCAAACGAGCGAAGAGCTCTTTTTGCGCAGTCATTTTCCCACCCCAAGAAATACGATGACCATGCAGAACAAGAAGCGCATGACGCTGGTGCCGCGTCGCTCCATGACGAGCCACACCCACCGCCACAACAGCAGCAGCAGCGGCCAGCGCCGGGGCGGACGGCGTGCCACCAAGAGCAACGAGGAAAAGGCGGCGCTCGGCGACCTGGGCGGCAGCGACTGGTTCTCCATGGAGGAGCTCGAGTCCGCGCGCGAGGCGTATCTGGAGGAACAGCAAATGGAGACGCCGGCGCCAAGCGTCAAGTATCGCTACGCAGTCGCGTTGGTGAAGAGCTCCAAGCGAGATGACAAGCTGCGCGGCGTCGGGCTCCTGGAGGGTGCGTGGAGATTCCAATGATTGATGGATGGATTCGGTGACTGATGGCGGTTGGGTTTCATTTTGATGGTAACTAGACCTATTGGCAAGCGGCTACGAGGCAAAGGAGTGTCTGTACTGGCTGGCGCTGTCGACGTATGGACTGGGAGACTACAGAGTGAGCCGCGGCTACTGTGAGCGGCTGCTCCGGCTCGAGCCGACGCACTCGCAGGCACTCGCGCTCCATCAGTGTATCAAAGACGTGACAGCAAATGGTACAGTAGTGGTTGTGTTGGACTCCATGATGGTCATTCAGAGGGGAGGCTAATGGCTCTGTTTGTTCGTAGACCAGATCATGGGACTTGGGCTGGTGAGCGCCGTCGTAGTCGCCGGTATCGCACTGAAGCTCCTGCTCAAGAAATAATTAAAATGAAGGGAACTCATTGCGTGACTCACAAGCTTTGCATTCAAGTTAAACGATACACACGGAATCACCGCTCTGAATCCACCGGTCGTCGTGCTAGTGCGGTCTTCGTAAGCTCCATCACATGATCAGCGAGTACTCGTGCGCTGCTTCTTTTCTTCTTCTCCGTGGCTTTCGCTGGCAGCACATTCACTGATCTCTTTCGAGGACACGGCACCGCCTTGTGTCGATCGTCGTCGCTCAACTGATCGCCGTCGGAGCCCGCAGTTTCCTTTCTGTTGGCCTGACCAGACACACCGACAGGCTCCGCTATGGACTTCGCGCGTTCGCTAAGCTTCCATTACAGCAGCGCATCCAGCGACTGAAACTCGGGTGCAATCCGCCCTTTAACCGCAACTGGAGCTGGCAGAGTGGGCTTGGTAGTTGGTGTCTGCACCCGTTTTTGCTTCGAAGGTCGCACTGGTGGGATCAGCGGTGGCGGTGGAACCAGATCGTGTTTGTAGGAGGCCGCAACACGTGATAGCGGCTTCGACGTGGACGCTCGGTGGCCGTTGGGCGTTGGCTTCGCGCTCCGAGGCGGCATTTTCGCCATTTTTCAACTGGCGCATCCCGTCCACTTCAAGTTCAAAATAGTGACTGTAGCCATTTTGTTGAAGGTTCGAGACTTCTGAGTTCTCACACGGGAAAATCACTTCAAAGCTTGTCTAGCGTCCTCTATTACTACATCCACCTCATTCGTACTTCTCAAACCCACGTTTGATTGCTAAGTCGTGTACATTCCCGACGCTTCGTGGCGGGCTTGCTCGTTTGACTGCACTACTGCAGATGTGCAACATCATTGCTCGCCCTAGTACAACTGTGTAATCGTGTAAATATTCTAAGCAAGGAACGGAAATGACGTCTATATACGTATGATATACTTCATGTAACTAGTTCATACTGATTCCGATACCTTGTCCGAGTTTTGTTGGGGTGTGTCTGCCGTACAAAACAAGATCCGCATGATTGGGATTGGTCAGTATTAACAAACAGTCTCTGAGCGAAGGGCACCAAAAACAGGCGTTTTGGGTAAGGGCCCAAAAAAAGAAATCCGGAATTCACCAAGATCAAGTGGAAGTGATACGAGTAGATAGAGCAGAATAAAAAAATGGCTGTCAGCGCAAAATGGGAGGAAAGATCTACGGCAGGGGCTCCAGGAATGCCATCGCAAGAAGTGGACGCGGTCAATTCCTGTTGAGTTCTCTATCTGGAACTTCACGATATCATTCCTACAAATACCATCTCCATTCTGTCTTTTCTTCCCACAAAACAATCGAACTGTGTGTGATTGCGCAGCACTCCACTGAGGGGGTGTATGTTTTTGTGCTTTTGCGTAAACATATCAGCCACAAATATGAGGAAAAGTAGGCAATGAATCTACTGAAAATGATGATGATGAAGATGAAGATGGAGTTCTATTGAGCGCAATTAATGTACCCAAATAGCTTTTGGTGGAGTAAAGAAACTAAACAAGTAGGCTAATCAACTTGGCGGCCAGCGAATGCGGCGAGCCAAGGACGTAGGTCATTGCTGAGGAGGGCGCTGATGTCAGCATGCCCTGAGCGTGTCACCGGATGCAGGACTTGTGAACTGTGTCGATGATCGATGGCGTGATTGGCGAGATGATCAGCCATAGTGTTGAACGCACGTATGTGGTGTGTCCAACGGGAGATATCAAGCTGGTCCGCGAGCCGACGGGCGACAGCGTTGAGCCGAAGAAGGCGCGGGTTCTTGGGAGGTCAGTAGTGACGAAGTTGCTTCAGGATGAGAGCACTGTCACCAACGACTTCGAGGTTGGGCCACTTGTAGCGGAGCGCAGCGCGTAGCCCGACGATGAGCCCTGCATACTCGGCTTGATTGTTGGTCGTGGTTGGGTCAGCAAGACTCATCGAAGCACTCCACACAAGCGAAGCAGAGCCAATGAGGGGATCAATGCCGCCGACACACGCGCCTGCTCCACCGAGCCCGGGGTTGCCGCACGATCCTCCGTCAAAGTAGAGGACGTGGGCTGCCGTCAATGGAGGGACACTGGCGGGTGGTGATATGCTTGTCGACGCGAAAGAGGCACTGAAGTCGCGCACAAGGTTGGCATGAAGCGCTGGTGAGGCGCGGTCATGCGAGAAGCGGTGGGTGAGAGTGGCAAGGGCTCGCTGGCAGCTCGCTGCGTGGATGGCGGTTGCTTGTGCCTGCGTCCACGCTCGCGTGGGATCGACCATGCCATTCCGCCGACCAGAGATCACAAGCAGTGTCTCCAGCACGATCTGCTGACACGCAACCTGCAGGGCGGGATATGGACCTTCTGGAGCGTCATCTGAACAATGGAGACACTGGGATAGAGAAGGCAACTCCCACACCTTGGCTGGCGTGCGTGGTAGGCGAAGACTGAAGACGGCTGTGAGGAAGTCACGGTCGGTGGGGACGTCGCGACGAGCCCAGAGGCCCTGAGTTGACATCCAGGAGCGAACAGCGTCCCAGAGACGCTGAGCACACGGACACTCCCACGTGATGTGGAAAGCGTCGCCACCATAAGCAGTGTTCTTGTGACAATGTGGGCAGCCACGACGTTCATGGAGGGCGTCCCATCCGGAGAGACGCAGCCCTTTCAACTTGTGGAAAAGGAGCCGTTGGCGGCTCGAAGAGTGCGCGAGTCGATGGATGTCCGTCCTGAAGTACACACACAGCTTGCATTGTGGCATGACCTACTTCCTGTAATGAGATCCAGAACAAGCAAGCTGGAGTGAGAACCGAGCCTTGTGGCCGAGCCTGGCACAAAATGCTCCGTCGGCTCCCATAGCGTGGCGATGCGCGTGGTACGGGGTCCTGACTGACGAAGGAACGCAGCGTCGTGCGTGCATGAGTGCTTCTGCGGCGGCCGCGCCGAGAGCTGATGGAGGCCAACACCTCCCGAGTCTACGATCGCCTCCTCGTCCTCAGTGCAACGACGGTCACCAGGTGGATGTCGGGTACCGATTCGATTGCGGCGGCTGTGGGCTCCATTCTCGCCTCGTCCCGCTCACCGTCACATCCTCATCATGTGACCCCGGCCCGATCGCCTACTGTGAGTCCTCGCCTCCACGCATCGACGGCAACCAGTGGTCGCGGACTCCTGCAAGCAGCAGCGACATACCGCCACGACGACGACGAACGCGCTGCCGTTACTTCTCTTCTTGCTACTGCTGGCAAAGCGCCACTGAGCTGTGGAGAGTGGGTGGATGGGTGGTACCGACGGAACTACACGCGCGAACGAGAAGCACTCACAGCTTTGCGCACGCTCCAGCGCAGTCGGTACGGACGCCTCAATGTCGCCTGTCTCCTCGCCTCCATGGGGCTGCCCTGCGTGGCGTGCTCCAGCAGCTGCAGCACGGGATGGCTGTTCGCGAGCATCGCTCCCACAGTGGTCCAGCCCGTCTTCGTGATCTCCTTGCTGGGCGATGGGCCTCACCACCTCCCGCCGAGCCAGAGGCCGATCAACCGATCCAACCGGCTCGCTTTATACTCTTCTTCGACGGGGGATCTCGCGGCAATCCTGGCCCAGGAGGATCAGGAGCCGTGATTGTCGCCACCGACTCCTGTGCATCAACAGCTCGTGTTGTGTGGAGCGCGTCCATGAGCCATGAAGCAGCTACTAACCAACAATCAAGCCGAATACCACGGTGTGGTCATGGGGCTCGCAGCAGAACAGCACACGTGGACGCCGCTTGAAGTAGTCGGCGACAACATGCTGATCCTGCGACAACTCGCCACCTACATCCCACCACGCAACACCAAGCTACTCGCGCTCTATGCCGATGCCCGCCGCTCAGCGGATCGACTCGGAGTGACCAAGTGGCACCACCATCTACGAGCTTTCAACAAAATGGCTGACCACATGGCCAATGTGGCTATGGACTCACAGTCCAGCCTCCACTTGTGTCATCCCACGGAACGGATGGAACACGACAACCTCCAGCGTTTGCTCACTGGCGACTTCCAGCACTGGCAAGTCGAGGCGAGTGAACGACTGGTCTCGACC
>JAADXE010001080.1:0-11317 GCA_023337545.1 Pythium coloratum
AAGGAGGGCATCCCGCCAGACCAGCAGCGTCTGATCTTCGCTGGCAAGCAGCTCGAGGACGGCCGCACGCTTTCGGACTACAACATCCAGAAGGAGTCGACCCTCCACCTGGTGCTGCGTCTGCGTGGTGGCATGCAGATCTTCGTGAAGACGCTGACGGGCAAGACCATCACGCTTGATGTCGAGCCTTCGGACTCGATCGACAACGTCAAGCAGAAGATTCAGGACAAGGAGGGCATCCCGCCAGACCAGCAGCGTCTGATCTTCGCCGGCAAGCAGCTCGAGGACGGCCGCACGCTTTCGGACTACAACATCCAGAAGGAGTCGACCCTTCACCTGGTGCTGCGTCTGCGTGGTGGCCAGTAAATCCTTTCCATAGCTAGATGCTAGCGAAGGATTCATCTAATTCCTTAATGTGACTGTCTTCAATACGTATCCTTGCTTTGTTTTTTGTGTGGGTGAGCTGTTTTGTTGGTGTGTTGGAACATGAGGTGTCGTGTTCTGTAAGTCGTTGGCGGTTGCATTTCGTTGGAACCTCTCGTTCTGCATGTCTGTCTGCCTGCGTGGAACACATTTCCACTCATTGCATCGGAACACAATTGTATTTGTGCATAGCTTTTGATCTCCTCGGAACCGTTCTTGCCGTTGTTCTTCAGTACACTTGTGCATGTCTCCTCCGGTAGCTCCTCCACGCGTGGAGTCCCTTGGTCACCCCCGTGACGTCCACCTCCACCGTCGCCGTGGCTGCTCCTCCTCCATTGCCTCCGCTGCTCTGCTGGTTGTCGTCACTCGACGGCATGGCGCAGTCCACGAAGTCCTTGCGGCTGTCCAGCGTCGCCTTGGACGTGATGCCCGTGGTGCTCGTGATCTTGACGTCGAGCTTGTTGAGATCCTGCGCCGTCCCGCCCGTGACGAAGTAGAACGACGTGATGCCGATGACCGAGGCCTTACTCCCCCCAATCTCCATGCTCTTGATGCCGTCGCGGGAGTTGGCCACCTGCAGCGCGAGCCACTGCGGGTTGCTGCCTTCTTTCATGCAGAACTTTTCCTTCTCGTCCGGACACTGCGTATACTGCCACGTGATGGGCTCAACGCGCGGGTCGCCGCCGACGATCGTGTTCCACAGCGCCGTGTTCAGATCCAGATTGCCGTGGCCACACTCAAAGCACACGTCCGCGACGTAGGCGGTCACGGTGCCCTTGGGGCCCTTGATGGTCAGGCAGCGACTGCAGGCAGAGGACGAGTCGTACTGGTCGCCATTCATGGCCACGAACAGCGACGCGTCCACGCCGAACGGCGCGAGCCGCACGCTGCAGCTGCCGCCGATGGCGTTCACGAGCCCGTAGGTGGTCGCGCGGCCCGTGAAGACGTCGCTGGCGAGCACTACAGCGGCGCTGCAGAGCAACAGGCTCATAAATACAGGCGCGCGACGAGCCGCCATTCTCATGACGGAGCTGTCCATTCTCACGAAGCTGAACCCTTCCTTCTTCAGTCAGACGATCGTCCAACAAGCCAGACCAGAGTCACTATTTTGGGTTCGTTTCAGGCAATCAACCAATCACAACTCCCTATTTGACACGCATTATAATTGGGCACTGACTACTCGCAATATTGGGCTCCTCAGTGCCCTGGCCTTCACACATGCGTGTAGCCATCTCTCGACGGAGCTGCTCGCTTGCCCTTCCCGTCCTGCCCAGCCACTGCTACGACTGGTGCTGCTGCTACTGAGCCAGTCTCTTCTTCGGTATCCATCGACTCATCGTCGTCCTCGGCACTGGGTCCTCCCGCTGGCGTCGCTGTATCAATCGCCATCACTGGTCGTCGGCCGCCATTCGTCTCGTCATGCGTCGCAGTCGCCGACCGCATTGCTGCTCTTGTGTGGTTCACATCCACGACCTCAATCAGCATCTTCTGCCTCGCGTGGAGGATCCCTTCCAATGCAAAGTCCACGGTCGTGAGCAGGTAGTCGGGCTTTTCCCAGTTGAGGTAGAGCAGCTCCGACTGCAGCGAGCCGCTCGTGGCATCGGGCACGGCACTCGCCAACCCACCGACAAACTCCTGCAGCATCAGGAACCGCGAGTTCACACACGACCAGGCAAACGACACGTCGGTGTCTCGACTGTGGGTCTTCAGGATGCCGCTGAGGATCGGCTCGGTCTCCACTGCGGCCACGAAAAAGTAGTACTCGTTCTGGATGCGACGGATGTCCTGGGCCGTGAAGGTCTCACGTAGACGCTCTTCCTGCGACTGCACGAGCTGCAAAAAGTCCTCTTTGCCCATTTGGTACACTTCGTACGGCATCACACGCGGCGGCGTCACGACCACGCCAGGCGTCTCGGCACAAAAGTGGCGGCCTTGGTGAGCGACCTGCACCACACTCGCGATCAAATCCAACGCGAACTCGGCCACGCACTTGGCGATCTGCGTGCGTTCGATGGAGCCGCGCACAGCGTCGAACATCTCGACCGCCACACTGCCGCCCTCCTTCTCGATGAAATGCTGGACGCTTCGATACGAGAGCGAGAATGACCCACGCGACGCAGACGCCGGCTCTGTCGCGGATGATGGGGTCTGGCCTGTGACGCTCTGCTGCCACTGGTCGTGGGTCGCGCCGACGACGTCGTTCATGATCAGCGACAGCTTGAAGAGCTGCTGCACGAGGTCCAGCACCGTTGTCTCGTGCTCGTCCATGGACGTGAGTTTGTTGAGAAAGTACGCGACTTCGCCAACTAGTCGTAACATGACCGACGCGCCGACCCACCACAACGGCGTGAGCTGGGAGGAGCCGTTGAGTGGACGCTGCTTGTCGAGTAGCGAGGTCACGGTGCCGCGATGGGCGAGTAACCACTTGAGTGTCGTCATCAGTGCCTTGACAAAGCCCCGTGGCGACGCGTGGACACTCGGAAGGTCCGGCAGCTCGTCATAACCGCCATTCTGGGAAGCCTGTTGCTGGAGGCGGACGGTCTGAACGACCAGAACGAGGTCTTCGTAGAACGCCTTATCACAGAACGACGTCACGCAATTCTTGGCAATGACCTCGAGCTCGTGGATCGCCGACCACACGAGATAGAAGTTGGGCTTGAGCACGTGACCCATCAACCGCGTCGCGAGTCCCTGCTGGCTGCCCGTGAGTCCGCCTTGGCGTCCAGTGCTCGCACCGCCATGGGACGTCACGCCCAACAGCTTGGAGCGCCAGTGCGGATCCAGAATGTTCAGCACTTGTTGCAGCCGCTCGAGAATCGCTGGTGCAGGCAGCCGGTCGTAGCTCGGGATCACGAAGAGATGGAAGTCTCGCAGGCCGCTGTTGTGCCAGAGTCGCACACGGAAGTCCAAGTACTCGGTGGCCTGGTGACGAACCGTCTCCGTGGCGATCGAGTACGTCCACGCAGCACGCATCATCCACGCGAGTCGCTGCAGGTTACTGGCAAGCACCGCTCGTACGTAGCAGGCGACCTTGGCGTCCGAGACGCCTCCATAGTGCGCGAGCTTGGTCTCTTCTTTCGTACAGTGGATGAGCCGCGACGCGAGGCGGTAGGACGCGCCGTTGGACACGAACTTGATGGCCAGATCGTACAGCCGCTGGTTCTTGACCACGATCTCGTAGTTTGGAGTCCCAGGCTTGCGCACAAACACCTCCAGCGCTTGGTCCTTGGTCACACCGAGTTCTTCGTGGGCGTTGAAAAACAACTCACCCACCAACACCTCGACGACGTCTTTTTCGATCTCAGATACTGGCAGCCGTACTTGTTGGACGCGTGGTGGCTGCTGTGGTGCTGCCACAGCAAGTGCCGGCGCTTGAGTTTGGCTGGCGGATACATGGGTAGCTGCCAGTGGACTTGTCGGCTGACCATCCTCTCCAGTATCATTCGTGGTAGAAGCTTCGTTTTCGGAGCCGTCCTGGTCTCCACTGGCCTCGCTTTTCGCCAGGAAAGGCGCCGCTGATCCGAGCTCCACGGCCATAGGTGCGAGCGCCGCTGGGTCGGCGTTCGAGACGAAGAAAACTTCTTTCTCGGGCATCGTCGAGTGCTCGTACTCGGCCCATTTCGTGCGGTGGTTGATCTCCAGATGCGACAGGTAGTGGTCGGCGCGGAAAGGCTGCCTGAAATACTTGATATTGGCTGTTGCGCGGCGCTTCCGCGGCGCGTCGGACGCCGACTCCTTGCCAAACGCCACGCAGAACTTGCACATGACCATCTCCACCGAGTTGTCCTTGTTGTTGCGGCTGCAGATCGAGAGTCCGTACTTGAGCGCGTGCTTCTCGTTGAATTTCGCGCCGCGGTCCTTTGGTTTGCGAGAGGATCTGGCGGACGAAGAGCTCTTCATGTCGGACGCAGACGCGGCTGAAGACTCGCGTGACTCACGCGTGACGGCCATGGCGCTGTAGGAGGAGAGGAAACAGCGGCGGTGCTTGCTTGAAGCTACCAGCAATAGGAGCTCTTCGCGTGGACGGCGATGTTGCCAACTACCGCGTTTTGGAGGGACGAGAATGCGTTCTTTTGGGTCTGAAACGAGGTTTTAAGGTTCTGTTTTTGCAGATAACTACCGGTTATGTACCGGTTTTTCTCATTGAATTACTAGTAGTGTGTGGACTTTCTCACAAAAAGAGCAATGGGAATGATCGTCAGGTAGACTTGCTTGCTCATGATGTCCATTCGACGTCGGCGATGAGCGAGATGTGGTCCGAGGGGAACGTGGTGGACGGCAGAGCAACCTCGACGCTGGCTTCTTCTCGCGTGAAGAGAGGGAAGACCTGGCGAACGAGGAGCTCTCGCTGGCTGAGGAGGATGTAATCGAGCGTGCCGACGAACGAGCCGGCGAAGTTGGTGAATTCGGGGATGCCGCATGCACTCAGCAAGTTGAGCGAGTGGCCAATGCACGCACGAGTCGTGGATTGATCGGCAGGCTGAGTAGTGTTACTTGCGGCTTCACTCCCTGGAGTACGCTTCCACTTGAACGCCGGCGCCTCCTGCCAGTGGCGGTGGCGGTCGTCAACGGATCCGTTCAACAGGAAGCCAACACACGCAGTGTCTGGGAAGGCATTAAAGTCTCCACAGAACACGACACCAACACTTCCGGTGTGGCTGCTCGTGAGCTCGGCTCGCACGCGTTCGATCTCCCGGACGGTCACCACCGCTTGCACCAAGCGAATCATGTCCGCGTCTTCTCGATAGAAGAGGTGAGTGTTCGCGAGGATGATTTGTTTGGTCGGATCCCGCTTGTCTTTGAGGACGACCAGTTGGGCGACCGACGGGATCTTCTTCAAGCCTTTCTCAAACTCTGGGTAGGTTTGGAGAAGCTCCTGGATACCGGGGTCTTGGGAGTTTCGAACGGCTAGCGAGATATTCAGCATCCGCTCCTCGACGACTTCGAACACGTCCTTCCGAACGAGTACGGCGCAACCTTCTCGGGTAGTTCCGGTCTTCCCAGTGTAAAACGTGTGGTATCCGATTAGCTTCACCATGGGCTCGAAGAACGACTCGAACGTGTTCTGTCCCATTTCCTGAAGACACCCGATGTCGGCGTTGGATTCTTCGATCTCTTGGAACACGAGCTGCATGCGGTACATCTCCTGTAACACTTCAGGTTTCACGTACGGGAAAATCTCGGTCTTGGCTTGCACCGAGGTCGTGTACCCATCGAACAACACGTTGTAGCTCATGATGCGGAAGGCGCCATTGTCCTTCGTACTCGCTCTCGTCCGTCCCCGCAGACGCCTTGGTTCAAACACCGTGCGGTCTGGACCGGGCACAACCTTTGTAGTCACCAATTTCGCAGCACTTTCGTGTGCGAATCTGGAATCCATCAACGGCGCGCAGCATTCGATTCGAAAATGGAAGCCGATGTCATCTGGAGTGGGGACGTAGCGTCGTTGGTCGCACAGGCGCGTCTCATTTCCATCAGGATCCATTCGAAACCAACGCCACGCACACTCATGAGGCTCACAGAAGTCTGTCTCTGGTATCGGAACCACTGGAATACCAGCAAAAACTGGGTCCATCACTGTGATCTTGAGTACCATGGGTTGATTCCGCAGCACGACGAATGACTCGCTGCCGATCTCAATGCGCTCAGCCCGCATCAACGCATCGCCCACAGTAACTGACTTGCCGACGATCTCTTGGTTATCACACGTGAAGAACTTCACTGGTATCTTGTTGGACTGGAGATGCTGCTGGTCCTGTTTGTTGCGCGCCTTTCTCAAACGAGTGCCACTTAGTGTACCAGCTTTGCCGTCATTCGCCTGCGACGCCAAGATCTGGAGACGCGCGCGCAGCTTGTCTAGCTTCTCATTCACGACGCGGAAGAAAGTCTTGCGGTCGTTGCAGATGCGCAATTGCAGACGCAAGTGGTCGTCTCCGTCGTCAAGCCGCACGTGGGCAACGTGGACGTCGCTTGCAATTATCACAGCATCCATGGCGTCTTGAGCAGCGAGAACTTCATCCACTAGTAGTGCGTGGTCACACACAGGCATTTTACCATCGTGTGTTGCGTTTGAGTGAGTAGATTTGGAGATATGCGCATTCGTAGCTTGCGTATCTTCGTCCATTTTCGTGGATGCTGCTCGTCAGAAACGCACTTGAACCCTCGAATGGGTGGAAACACGCATCCCTAGTTGAAGAAACCCGAACGAGGGACTATATAACGCGATACAATTGGTCGAAATCATAATATATTTTACCAATAGACAGTCGATTAAGCTGCAGCCTTTCGAGCCGCTATTGACGAGACGAAGCCCACCCAGACTCAGAATAAAAATGGCGTCAACGTCTACGTACGTCAACTTCATGACGCTTTATCTCATCATGAACTTGGCCTACGCGACCACAACAACGATGAGGTAACTCCCCACGTATAGAGCTATCGACTGATGTTATTTTATGTGGCTGAAACGTAGTGTGTGCGTCGTATTGGATGGCGCTAACGTGGCGACGCGAAAGGACGGACAGCGCGCGATCCCACGGCTTGCAGCGGCGCTAACGTTCTTCAGCGACCTCCAGCGCAGCCGCCAGTGTACGCTACGATGTGTGGCGTTCGTGCCCAACTTCTGGCTCAATTCCAAGCCCGCAGACGCCGGCAAGGGCAACGGATCAATGGAGACGGACGACTGGGACCAGCTCAAGAGCCTCGTGGACCAGGAGCTCGTGGTGCTCACACCTTCCCACGTAAGCCTACTCTGAGGCCCGAAACTTCTCTAGCCTTTGACTGACCGTAGTTGGTGTTGTAGGCGCATGACGACTACTATGTGATCGACTACGCGGTCAAGAACGATGGCTTCGTGGTCACCAACGACATGTTCCGCGACCACGTCGAGCAAAAAGTACGCTATCTCCTGCGTTTTACGGCTCATTTTACTGTCAAAACTCACGCTGTTTGCTTATGGATTGGCCTCAGCGCGTGTTCCAAGGCCGTAAGCTCACGCAACGGTGGGTGCGGTCGCGGTGTATCGACTTTACGTTCGTCGGCAACGAGTTCCTGCCCAACTCGCAGACCATTGAACGCGCCATCAGCCACACGACGCGTCCGGACAGCCCGCGCGATACCGTCCCAGCCACAGCTACAGCCACGTCCACCGCGTCATCATCCGAAGCCTCGTCATCTACTGCGGAAGCCGCGGTCGAGAGACCCAAGACGCCAAGAACGCCTCAGAGAAAGGCGCCATTGCGGTCCAGTAGCCTCGTGGCGTCGACGACCCGCAAGAGTGACGAGGACGACGACAACGATGAAGAAGACGACGCTACGCAGGCTGCGAATGCCATGGCGGTGGACCAAGTGCGGAAGAAGAACGTGGATCTGTCGGAGCTGACGCCGTATCGCGTGCCTCGACACTTGCTTCCGCTGCTCCACGGCGACGACGGCCAGACCATGGGACGGTTCATGGACCACACGTCGACGTACATTGTGCTGCCTGTGCAGACAGCGAACGCCGCAGTGGCCACGTCGAACGTGGCGACGCTGTCGATCTACGGGCCGGAGCCGAACCGCATGCAGGCCGTCAAGATCCTGGACGCCGCGCTTCCAGAACTGCAGCAGCAGTACGAGTTTCAGCTTCAGCAACAGCAGTGGCTACAGAACCAGCAGCTTCAGCAAGCCCAGTTCGCGCATCAGCAGCAGCAGCACCAGTTCCAGAACCAGTCAGCAGAGTTCCAGCAGCAGCAACTGCTTCTCCACCAGCAGCAACTGTATCAGCAGCAGCAGCAGCAGTACTACCAGCAGCACCAGCACCAGCATCTCCATCTCCCAGCAGAGTACCCGCAGCGAGCCCACGACCAGCACCACCACCACTACGCAGGCGACGACCACATGGACGTGGAGCTGTGAGCTGTCAGCCAGAGAGGTACGTTCAGGTGAGTATTTGTAGCCATGTAGGCAGCAAGTACGTAGGTAGGTAGGTACCTGGAGTCGCTAGCAAGTAGTAAAGCGGAGAGAGAGAGAGACTCGATAGGATAGCCGATAACGCGTTAATTTATTTGTCGTGAGCCCGCTTCGACTAAGTAGAGTTACTCGTTCTCCTTACGACGCTTGCCGCCCTTCTGGAAGTCGCGCCAGTTGCCCACGCGATGCTCGCGTCGGTCTTCTTCGGCCCACGAGCGCTCGCGCTTAAACATTTGCACGGTCTCTTCGTGTTGCTTCTCCTGCTGCTCGGCCTCTCGTTGCTTCTGGGCGGCTTCGCGCTTCTCAATGTTCAATCGGCGGTGTTCCATCTCGGCAAACGCCTTGATCACGGCCTTGTCCAGCTCCTCCTTCAGATCACCGAGCTCGCTCTCCTTGATTCCCTTCTTGAGCTTGATACGACGCTCTTTTTCCACCTTCTCGTGGGTGTTCTCGATCAGTCGCGCGTACGTTTTCCGTCGGTCCACGTTCAGCAGCGTGTTGTGGGCCTTCGTCACCTCTAGAGTTTGTACCAAGAACCACGCCGTTAGTTGCAGAGAAAACCTCAACACCAGAGCCTTAACCAGTCAGAAGCTACTCACGCTCAAAGGCCTCACGAGCGCGTGGGTCACGGCACTTGTCTGGATGCACCAGTGTCGAGATCTACAAGCCACACAAACCACACCGTCAACCTTCATCAAATCTCCAATAGATGCCATAGGTCCCTACCTTGCGGTAGTGCTGCTTGATGTCGTCCTCCGTGGCGTCGATCTCGAGCATGAGCACGCGGAACGGGTTCAGATTGATCCACTGGTAGTGGCTCTGCAGCAGCCTCAAAATCTGTCCGTCTGACGTGCCAAAGTCCACGGGCGGCCTCTCCACGGCCGGCTCTTCCTTCTTCACACAGTTCGCGTTCTCCTCGAGCTCCTGGACTTCGTTCATGAACTCGGCCAGCAGTGCGTCCTCGTCATTCGGATCCACCGCAGGCTTGGCCTTCTTCTTGCTTTCCTCTTCTTCCTTCGCCTTGGCAGCTTCCGCCTCCTCTCGCTCCTTCTTCAGTCGCTCTTGTTCCTTCGCTGCCTCTCGTAGAAGACGCGAGTGTTCCTGGCCGGCGTTGTACGCGTCCTCGGCCGCCTGCAACAGCGACGCATTCTCCGGATCCAGCTTGAGCCCCTGCTGGTACGTCGCACGGGCTGCGTCGAACCGCTGCAGCGCGTGCTCGGCCGCGCCCTTACGAGAGTAACCCTTCCACCACTCGGGCTTGAGCTCAATGCACTTGTCGGCGTCGCGCAGCGCGTTGCCGCGCTCGTCGCCAAGAGCCAAGTACGCCGCCGAGCGGTTGCTGTAGTACACGGCGTTGTCCGGGTCCAGGCCGATGGCGCGCGTATACATCTCCACGGCGTCTCGGTACTTCTTCTCGGCCAGCAGCGCGTTGCCCTGCGCCTTGAAGGCCTCCGCCTGGAGCAGCGCTTCGTCCGTCGCCGAGGAGCTCATTTTCGACCAGCAGCTCCAAGTATCATTCGTTCCCAGAGGTTTTCCGTGGGATGAAACGATAGCACCCCAGCAGACATATTGAAGTTTACTGTAACTCCGGGTATATGAGTCAGTGAAGAGGGGTTTCTTTAGTGACATTAGTGTCGTGATGCGAAGAGGTCCTTGAAGAGTGAGCATCCGCAGGAAGATTGGGAGGATGTTCGGCTCGACGGTGTGCACGTACACCACGGGCAAGCCGGTAGGAGAGCACTAAAGAACACTACTGTATCATTGAGATGCGTATCTGATGGCCGTGCTTGCTGTGTCTTTCAGACGCGCTGTGTGGAGGCGCTGGTAGGCGAGAAGGCGCGGTCCCAGTTCCTCATCGGCACGACTTCGCTGCACGGTACCAACCACGTACGTCCCTGTAGCTGTCCAGACCAGTGGGTATCTATTGTCATTTGACTGATAGTGAGTATACTACAGCTTCATGTGGTCGAGTACGACAGCGGCGCCAACACCGCGAGTCTCCAGCACCTGTACTCGCACCCAGGCCAAGTGCAGCACATGGCGCCGTCGCCTTTCTCAAAAGATCTCGTGTTCACAGTCGGCAAAGCCAAGGGCGAAGTCGCCGACGCGACACTGTGGAAGATGGACGCTCTGGATGACGCGCCGGCGTCCAACAGCGCCGATGAGATCGACGCCAAGTCGCTTACGTCCGTGGCGGAGCTGCCCACGCAGGCGGCTGCGCCGACCAAGATCGTCTGGAGAAACGACGGGTCTGAGAACAAAGCCACGCTCGCCAGCGCCCACGGAAACAGCGTCTTTGTATGGAAGCTGGCAGGGAGCTCACTGTCGCAGGCCGACCGCATCGACGCGGCGTCGTCTGACCCTGTGACCGCGGTGCAGTGGGATCCGCACCACGACCAGTACGTGTCGTTCGCCTCGGGGGCTTCCATTCAAACGTGGGACACTCGTTCCAACGCCACGGCGTTTATCATCGAAGACGCTCACCCACAGAGCGTGCTGGACTTTGACTACAACCCGAACAAGCCGTACACGATCGTGAGCGGCGGCGACGACGGGCGGCTCAAGTTCTGGGACCTGCGGCGAGCCACCAAGCCACTGCTTTCTTTACCAGCACACTCGCACTGGCTCCAGAGCGTGCGCTACAACCGCTTCCACGACCAGCTCGTGCTGAGTTCGAGCTCCGACTCGACGCTCGCACTGTGGCGCGTGTCGTCCATCTCGTCGGCGCCTATCGTGGAGCTGGACGAGCAGGACCTGATGAACGAAGCCGCGGCGGGTAATGACGTCGCGGACTCTCGGATCAAGAGCTACGAAGACCACGAAGACAGCGTGTACAGCGCGGCGTGGGGCAGCGCCGACTCGTGGATCTTCGCGAGCGTGTCGTACGACGGCCGCGTGGTCGTGAACCAGGTGCCGTCCACGGAAAAATACAAGATCTTGCTGT
>JAADXE010001081.1:0-11313 GCA_023337545.1 Pythium coloratum
CAAAAGCTGCATTTATAGATACGGGGGCTTCTCGGCTATAAAAATTGATGGGTTCCGGGGCTTCTCGGCTATAAAAATCGATGGGTTCCGCCTTCTACAGAACTCGATCCAGCTTTGGAACCTGTGACGACTGTATCCCAGTCGCTCGACCATCTTGGTATGTTGAGTTTCATATTGTGGGCCTCGCCAGAGAACATACTAACACTACCGACTAGCAAACGACTACACCATCAAGTTCGCACACAGTCAGTTGGTCCGCTCGAATTTCTCGCCGTCGCACTTGAGGTAACTGATGATTCCGCGGGAAGGAGTCCCTTCGCGCGTGGGTTCACTTGGTCATCAGTTCGATTATGCTTTTCGAGCACAACGACTACCATGGCTAACTCAGATCGTGGGGCGTCGACGTCAACGGCAACGCGAACGCGTGTATGATATTCTTCTTTGGCTATTTGGGTACATTATTATAATAATTGCGCTCAATAGATCTCCACCTTCATCATCATCATCATCATCATCGATATCCTTCTAAACATGGCGTCGTTCGAACGTCAGCCAAAACCTGCCATAGATTATATTTCATTTGTGACAACAACATCGCCTTTTTATGTGAGAGTGGCCGTGTCGACGCGTGCATAAAATTGACTGGTGCCATGTACTGTATTAGAAACATCATAGCACTACAGGCTGTCAACCGAGCGGCGATCACATTGTCCACCCAGAATGCACATCAGAAACATATCCTGATAGTAGTAGGATAGTAGAGAGCCCATTCGTCAAGCCACAGTGCAAATCAACTGTATTTTCTTTCATGAGCGTTGCAGTCGACTGAAACAAACCTTCAGATGCCGTTCGTCAACTGCGTCTTGTGGGAGCTCACTTGTTCTCGCCAGTTGCAGAACTGGCGGCGTAAGCCGTCTCGTTGGTCTGCGCTACTTCCTCGACTGGCTGCACGGCGTTGGCTCGGATGGCCGTTCCTGGCGTTGGCGTCCACGCCGTCGCATTCGCAGAGGCGCTTTCCCACGTCTTGTCGAAGATGAACTTGACCGACGAAATCGAGTTGTCGATGCCATCGATGGCAAAGTTATTGGGGAAGTTGTTGTTGTCAGTGCTCCACCATCTCACAGTACCGCCGCATCCGTTGTGCTCGAAGAAGCCAATGGCACCGCCGATGCCCTGCTCGGCTTGCCACTGGGCAGAGGACGCACGGTCGTTAAACCAGTCCGCGACGTTGTAGCACCAGAATGGGTAGAGCACTTGGTCGACGGACGCCCCTTGGAAGTACGGAGAGTCGTAGAACGTCACGTACGCCTCGGCGGCGACAGAGGTGATGGTAGCAGCCGCGAGAACGAGGGTCTTGATGATGGCCATGGTGATGGCCATGGTGAGGATTGTTGGTCGGTCGCTGGACTTGAGAAGCACAAGGCAGATTGGAAAGTGAGAATGCCGGAGGTAGAAGTCGCCGAACCTAGCACCCGGGGGTCCAGAAGCTGCTGGCGGAGTTAGATGGCACACACCTACGGGTTGGTGTGGCCGTGGAGGTTACCCACGTGAAGACCTTCGATAGAATTTCGCGAATCAGGCTCGTGGCAGAAGCGTCGGTTAGTACTCCGAGAGTTCGTACATCACTTCCAGGCACCAACTTCAATCATACTACTCAACGGGGGGGTGAGAATCCTGATATGACTATATCTTAGTAGTGCGCAAGGAACAGAAAGGCTTCTGTAGGTATAACTAGGTATAACTACAATCAGATTTGAAAAATGGACAAATATGCACCCACGACTCTTCCATCGTAGAGGGCATTGATGGCCATTACAGTGATATTTCTGGTCACGAAGATACCAGTAGAACAATGACTTAGAAACTTGCGGGGAAGATCATATTAGGATTCAAAGTTGGAGTCTTCTATCAAGGCATCTACGGGAACCTCGATTAGAAGAGCGTTTTAATCCAGCGAAGAAGTGCCGGAAAATCAGACCCTGTCGTGCAAACCAACCATGCTTACACTCGTCATCTCATGGTACTAAAATCACGTTGACTTCATGCACGTACCGTAGTGTACCAGAGTAAACTGGAAGACGACGTCGATCCAGAGCACGAACTTCCCAAGTGCGATGTCGAGCTGAGTCTCAAGTACGAATGCCAGCATGTGTACGGGAGAAAAGCCAAGAAACCGTTGAATGCGCAGCTGCACGAACACAAGCGACGCGAACTCAACGACTGCAAACAGAGCAAGTCGAATCAGGATTTGAGAACGTAGAGCGATCGCGATGGACGCCTGGTGTGGGTAATACTGTAAATTCGGAAGCTGGAACAGACTGCAAGATGCACAACGGCGATGGCCGACACGATACACTCGACGTACTCTGCAAGCAGAACATACTCGCACTGGAACAGTAGACGAAGTGAACGCTCAACCCAGACTGTCCTGTGGTCTTTTGAACGGGTAAGCATCGGAGGTGCAACTGGAACGACGACGTTAGACCCTGGCGTCTCTTTCGGAGACTGAGTGGTCCCCTGTGTCCTGGCGAATCGATCAATGGTCATTTTTGTCTTCCTGGATATGGTGCAAAGCAGTGCATTGCGATTTGTGTGCGGTGTCGCCGTGTGAGGACGTACACGCTGCCGATGAGACGAATCCTCTTGAAATCGATGTTTGCCTTTGTCAGCGTTTCTACCAACGAACGCATCAGGTCTAGCGAGTAGTCTGCAGTATATGTCGCAAGCTCCGGTAGGAGTTTTGTTTCGGAGAGCTCGTGTAGCCGCTTGATATCGTGTGCCTTGAGCTTGAGATTTCGAAGCGTGTATAGTGACAGCATCAGATCCGAAGCAACAACGAGAGCTGTGATCGCGGCCGAGTTACCGCTTTGCAGGCCTTGAGCCAGATACATCGAGTTAAAGACTTCAACAGAGAAGATGGTGGTCTCTGGCATGATATCTTCCCACAAGGCGCACGCGTTGGCTGCGAGATTGCGAAGCGAGGGTCTCAGTAGAGGCAGCACGAGTACAAATGCGTTCTGAGCCAACGCGGAGCCTTCTAACAACACGAACACGGCGTTGTAGACCGGATACACAAGACACAGCAGAGAAAACACGGACATAAGACTGCCCAACGCCACTACTCGCTGTTGTAGATCAGGGACAGACTTGAGCCGCGTGATGCCTGTGAAGCCGACCCAGGTTACCATGAAGATCGTGCAGCATGCGCCTCCGCCGATTGGTGTCATAAACGGGCTTGGGAACGAGTACCCGAGGTAGCCAGCGGTCGACACCACGCAGACGCCTAGCTGACGTAGTATCGACACGGGCAGTTCTGGTGTGGATTTCTGCCACAATTGGAGGAAGCTCGCGCTGATGGCTAGAATGGATGCTGATATTCGGATCCAAAACGTGTAGCTGAGACACCAGCCGATCTTGGGATCTTCTAATGGAATGGATTCGATGATGAGCATGAACGCGAGCGCGAGCGCCGGGAGCGGGAAGAGCACGCATACGAGAAGCGCACGTAGGGTTGACGCCTGCTTGCAGTAGTCGTCGAAGGCGAGCACGCGCTCAACGGAGTAGGCGCCGCGATGACTGACGAGATAGCGTTCGTCATGCGCCCGCAGAGACGCAAGCATTGTAGCTCTAGAGGAGCGGAGGTATCAAAAGTGTTCGAGAAATCCAAGTTCACGCAGTTTGGAGGCATTGGCAATCGGAACTATGCTGTCTGTGTGGGTGGTCTATGGTTAGGCATGAGGTCTCATCCACTTCGGAGTATTTCGAGAACAAAGCTGACTCTGGGATAAAGTAGTAAACAGGAAGGTTGGAGCTTTGACAAGATCGGTCTGATGACGATGTTTGTCCAAATTCGAATATACCGAATGTGAATTCGGTATGGCGCCGTACAGTACTGTAAGCCCATTCCACTGTCCAGGATTTGCCGAATCGGTAAGGGACCCTTGTGGGTAAACCCTTACTAAGGGTTTACCCACATTGGTCTCCTGGAGGGGGGATTCATTCCCGCTGTCCTTGTACTCAGATCCCGAATCGTGGGTTGATAGGAAGTTTCTTTGAGTGGGGTTGCGACCTTTTCGTCGATCGTGTATAGTAGATGAGGCCAGGCCATCGAACAAGAAGGTACTGAAGACTCGTCTGGGGTCATCTGGTCTGACATCAACATACTGGTTGTCAGCGGGCATGTACGCTCACACGGAGGTAGCAAACGACGCCCCCTCCGTTCTACATCTGGCTTTAGTACATGCACCTTTATGACAAGCTCAACTTGAGGGAGCAGACATGGCTAACGAGCGCCTGTGGGACCAAACTGCTCATGGATGTGGGTACAAATACGCCTGACCGTTCGAAACTATCCACGTGATCGGGAAACAAAATCAAACGGTGGGCGTGTGGGTTAACATTCACTTCATATCAGCTACCAGCTTCGTTTTGGTTCGTCTGATTTCATGGTTCAAGTCAAAGTCCCTCGATGTTTTTTCGTGGTGCAGACAGTCGCGGCTCACATTATCGTTAGTAATCACCGATTTAGTTGCTGACGTTCAGTATCAAGCAGGCGAATGGAACTCGATTTAGGAAGCGTTAGGCGTAACCTCAGCAATTAAAGGGCTACGCGTAGCCACCACTCAGCCACTACCAACAGTTCACGAGATATCCCCCCCCTGCTTGGGTGGAGGAAAACCTCCAATCCCGGGATCTCCAGCTTGTCGAATCTGCCGCTATCACAAATCTCTCACTTCCTAATCGGCCTTCCCTCCACCAAACCATCATGGCGTTCACCAAGGCTCTCATCCTCGCGACGGCTGCCGCTGCTGCCACGTCGGTCTCCGCGCAGGCCGTCATTCCGTACGTGACGCTCTACGAGCATGCGTACTTCCAAGGCCGCTCGTACTCCATCACGCCCGACTACAACTCGTGCAAGAACGTCGGCAGCGAGTTCGTTCCGTTCAACGACATCGCATCGTCGGCCACGTGGACCAACTACTATCCCGAGTCGAATGCAATCATCTACTTCTACACCGACGCTGACTGCAGGGGCGGCGGAAAGGGATGGCGTGTGAAGGGCAACAACTTCCCCCAGAACTTCGAGATCGACGGCATCAACGACGTGATCTCGTCGATCCAAGTGCGACTCGGCTAAAATCGAGCCTGTAGTACTACAGTGTACTACGTAGTAGTCTCGTTGACACTTGAGCCACTACGATAGGCTCAATCATCGCACTAGACATTCTAACTCCATCGAAATGAAGCCTTTTACAATCGAAGCAATTCCAATCGTCACATCAGTGAGTGAGCTAGAGCTCCACAGATGACTTTCCGTCGAGATCTCTTTCCTCGCCATAGTAAAACAACCAAAGAAAATCGAGGAAGTATCATTGTTTGTCGAAAATGAACGACTTGACTCCTAAATGTGAATTGGTTATGGATTCGACCAGAGTCTCTTTAGCGTCGTCGACCTCCACCACGATTAGCCGAAACGGAACGCGCGTGCAGCATTGTCCTGTTGAGTGGTCTGTTGCTGTGCTCCAAACGAGAACATTCCTGTTGGTGGATCGTTCGCAGCAGGAGGACGAAACACAAAGACGCCGGCGTCAGGTGTGTTCGCTTGCGGGGTAAACGGCGCAAAAGTTCCCTGCTGCTGGCCTAAACCAAAGCCGGAATTTGAAGCTGGCTGAGCTGGAGACCCCGAGCCGAATCCTCCGAAGGCTCCAAACGATGCAGTGGATGGTGCGCCAAAGCCAGCGTTGGCTGGTTGCCCAAAACTGAACCCACTGGATCCAACCACGGACAGCGCACCGAGCTCTGCTGTGGATAAGCCGTCCCACTCGAGCATCGACTCGATCACGTCGTGGACTTCAGCTGGCAGGTGGAAGAATCTCGACACGTCGCCCAGTGTGTAGTCCACGATCCACTCGCGTTGAGTCGGTCTCACGGTGGCAGTGGAGACCAGTGGCATGTTCGGATTGATCAAGTGCAGCTTGACCAGCAGCACAATGCCCGGTCTCGTCTTGTCGACCAGCTCACACGGCTCCATCTTGTGCTCCAGGATGTTTGAAAACACAAAGCAGCGGTCCGCGTATCCGTCGACAAAACTCACAGGAGTAACCCCACGATTGACTTGGTAGCTGATACGTGGAAGCGACACGTTCTCGACACCTGCCACGTACACACCAGTCGCGATGACGTCACTTGACACGAGTTCCACTTGCTTCGTGGTGTTGCGATGCCAATCATCTCCGTTGTAACGAGGGGTCTCGGTATTCAAATCGATCTGAACAATCTCAGCAACCATCTGCATGTGGCGACCACGCAGCGAGAACGATCCTGGCGTCGTTGGTGAAGATGGGACTGGCTTGGCCTCTTGATCGTTCCACAAGACGGGCACACGATTTGGGTGTCTTTCGTCGACCAGAAGCTTCTCGAAGAGAGGTACAAACGCCGTGGCAATCGCATCCATCGACTTGTAGAGACCACGGTGTGCACGAGGGAAGACGTTGCTGATGTACGTGAGGAAGCGTGCCTTACCATCCAGTTCAACGGCCACCTCTGACGGGATCATCTGGTAGAAGCGCTGTTCCAATGTGCCCTTATCTGCGTTCTGGACGATGATGGAATCTAAGCGCTGCTCAATGGATCCGGTTCTTGGGACGCTGAAAGTCGGCACTCGTTGCGAGGAGACGACCACCGAACACATCGGATCGACCAACCGCAGCTCCGTCGCGCCTTCAGCCGACTTGCTCAGAGCCTCGCAGAGTAGTGGCTCCAGCGCCTTCACGAGATCGGCCCTCACGACTTGAGCCACAGCGCCATCCAACACCCACGTGCTGTGGGTAGGACTGTAGACTCCGCCATCTTGAAGCAACGCGAGACGTCGGCTGTCGACAACACCAATGACGCGTTGCATCCACTTCTTCACGTCAACGTTGATCTCCTCCCAGATACTGGACAACGGCGCGAGAAGAGACTCGACGGGGTACCCTACGCCGATGAAGTCGCTCAAGATCTGCACTTGGGCTTCGGTGCTCGCGGCGTTGCGACACTTCTGGACGAGCTCTACTACGACCTGGGCAGAAGTCTTGCTCTGGTCTGGCTTGTCACCGGAGAGGAAGGCACGATGCGCTTCTCGCAGCATCGCGATGCGCGTAAACATTTTCGCCACTCGGGGAAACGTGTCGGGTTGCTGGTCGTCAGCGCCTTCCGTCTTGGTCTCCGATTCCGTGGCCTGCGCATTCAAGTTCGCAACCATACGAGTGTAGCCTTTGGAGACTTCGGATCGCAGCTTCTCGTGCAGGTAGTAGCTCTCCAGACCTTGCTCCCATTCGCGACGCGACGCTGACCCTTCGACCCAACGCGTCTCCCACCACTGAGGAGCATTCGTGAGCTGCATGATACGAGTGAGCACTTCCTGCTCTTCATATGAAGCCCCTGGTACTGACACCACCGACTTGGCAAGATTCTGGGTGGGTGGCGACCAACCAAAAGTCACGACCTGCTTCTTCTTCTCCTCGGCCTGACGAATGCTTGGGGTATCACGCTGATAGTGCGCAAAACGTGCTTCCTCAGCACTGAGGTTCTGGTCGCGTGCCTTTAGCTTCAGATCCTCGAGCCACTCGGGCATTGCCGATTCTTTTTGGAGAGTTGCAGCAATGCTGGAACTGGAGTTCGTACACTTTGGACTCACGACGGCGACTCGCACCACCACGATACTTCCAGCCTTAGCCGAGTCCGCAAACTCCGTGGTTGCAATGCGATACTGTGAAGCCGGGGGAAGAACGATCGCACGACCAGGAAGAGCTGACACGTTGAAGATGCCTGCGTTGGTCTCACTGCAAGTCGACGCCGTGGCCGAACGAACGTACAGCTCGTGCGACGATGACATTGACGGCACTTCCCCTTTCATCGACAGGGACTTGATCTGGATAGCTGGCGCGGACAGGTTCGTTGGATTGAGGCAGATTACTGCAGTCGCGTCGATCTCGACGCTATCCATCGCTTGAACCGACGCGTTGTAGTGCCACTCGCGCGACACGATACCAGAATTCTGGGCTGGAATGATGAGTGTCTCGACATCGACGATCGCACGACTCGGCTTCCAGGAGTCGCCAAACACGAAACTGGCATTGGCTGGCTTTCGGCTTGTCACGAGCGCTGGCCGACCAGGAATTCCGTGGTCGACAATCGGGCTCGTGGTCGAGTTGGCAGCCGCCTGGATCTTCGTGAACGCCGGCATCAGCGATGAGAGTAGTTGTTCAAGATCGATCCCGTTGATCTCAGACACTGCTTGGGTCGTCAACTTCACCTCGTGACGATCTGCCGAAGTCTCGAACTCGACCACCAGTGGGTCTGCAGTGAACGGCTCCGTTGCCTCGGGCATGGCCACGTCATCGACCATAAATGCGCCTGGAATCGGTGCTGGTACAACGACCGTGCCGTTTTTGGGTGAGCGCTTCCTTCGCTGGTCGTTCAGGAGTGCCAGAACGTATTGCGTCATCCACATTTCTGCCATCTTCATGTCGGTTCGGATCGATGCCAGTGACTCGAACAGCGACTCGGCGAGCCAGTCGATAGTGTGGGCGTCCTCCTCGATTAGAATCATCCCAGCATCTCCTGGAAGCAAATCCAGGCCATCCTCGCGCTGGTCGATGAGGGTCTTCAGCGTAAGCATACCACTTTCTGTAACGGCTTCGACCAGTGAATGTAAATTCCAACACGAGCACGACGTCGATCCCCACCCTTCAGGCCATGCGACTTCATCGCGCTTGCAAATACCGCGTAGCATGACCCACGCAAGCACAAAGTAGCGATCACAGAGCGCGACTGAGCCAGTCGACGTCGGAGCGAACAGCCACGTACCCGTCGGGTCTTCAAGACAAGCAGCGTCACTTGTAGTCGGCCACTTGTCCAGCAGCAGCGACAGCTTCAAGCCCTCTGGAGTCTTGGTCTCCGCTGTTTCTCGCGCAGCTGACGCCATGTAGCTAACCACATGCGCCGCCGCGTCCTCCAGCGTCGCGCGCGTCACGCGCATCGCGATCTCCTGCTTCTTGCGCTTCCACGCCGTGTTATCCTGGCGATCCGCCCACCAGTGGCGCTCGTTCAGCACGACGTCGCCGACGGCACGAAGCACATCATGCTCCAGTAGAGTCGTGGGCTTGGGGTCCTGGACCAGCGGAGGCCGGAACATATAGTGGGCGACCGTGTCTTCCATTCGTAGCTCTTCAAACGACTTGGTCTCGTACGCTTTCATGCACGTGATGGAGTGGAAGTGGACCGTGCCGGAGGCGCCGTCTGTCTCGGACGTCTTCTCGTACGGAAAGGCGCGAGAACCATGGAGAACGGGAGCGGCAAGCGGCTCAGCGGCGTCGCCCGCACGTGGCGCCAGCGACCACAGCTCCATGGACTGCGCCATGGCGATGAGTGTTCGATTAGGAAATGAGCTCTTCGTCGGCGACTTGGGGGATAAACCCAAACTGCCAACTGGGTGGGAAAACGCGTCACTCCACTGGAGTGAGTCACTACCGCTTATGTTGCGTGTACCCATGTAATGTACCTTTGGTTACGGTGCAGGAAGAAAGGCGGTCAAAAACTCAGAAAGAATGATGGTCACGTATTGATGATCTTTGCGGAAAGGCTGCATACACTACTCGCCTTGCAGTTTAGTTTTAGATCTGGTCACCGACAGCCACGTCACTGGCATTGGCTGTTGGTGGAGTAGGAATGTCCTTTGTGACTGTAGTTCCTTCCGTCCAGTCCCATGGGTCGGTCATGAACTCCATGGACGACACCATGTTGTCGATGCCGTCCACCGCGAAGTTGTTTGGGAAGTTCTCCGGGTCGGTGGCCCAGGTTCGCGAGGCTCCTTGGCAGTCGCTGTGCTCGAAGAAAGCGATGCGGCCGCCGCGGTTGTATGTGAATCGCCAGCGAGCCGAAGACGCACGGTCGTTGAACCAGTTGCCGACGTTCGTACACGACCACTCGTACACTGAGATGGTAGCGGACTCGCCTTGGAAGATGATGATGAAGATGAAGATCTATTGAGCGCAATTAATGGACCCAAATAGCTGTGGAGAAATATAGAGGCAAGACATGAAGGCTAATCAACTTGGCGGCCGGCGTAAGCGGCAAGTCAAGGACGTAAGTCGTTGCTGAGGAGAGTATGCATGTGGACATGCCCTGAGCGTGCCGTAGGGTGCAGGACTTGGAAGCTGAGTCGATGATCCATGGCGTGGGCGGCGAGATGATTTACCATAGTGTTGTACGCACGGAGGTGGTGTGTCCAACGGGCGATATCGAGCTGGTCCGCGAGCCGACGGGCTACGGCGTATAGTCGCAGAAGGCGCGGGTTCTTGGGTGGTCGGTATTGACGAAGCTGATGCAGAATGAGAGCACTGTCATTAACGACTTCGATGTTGGACCACTTTTAATGAAGTGCTGCCCGGAGGCCGACAATGAGACCGTCGTACTCGGCTAGATTGTTCGTCGTGGACAAGTGGGCGAGGCTCATTAACGCACTCCACACGATCGAAGAGGATCCAGTGAGCGGATCAACGCGGGCGACGCACGCACCGGAGCCACCGGGTCCGGGATCCGCCTTGGAAGCCTGGGCTGTCGTACAGAGTCACTTCATAGTTGGCGGCGACGCAGGAAATTGCGGTAGCCGCGAGTACGATAGTCTTGACGATGACCATGATGGAAGGTTGGAGCTTGGTGGCTTGGTGGTGGATGCTGGGCAAGGGTCGAAAATGGGAATGAGAGGTCTCCGGTAACTACGTCACATGGCCCTTCAGTCAATAGATCAATTCGATGAGCCATCAGACTCAGTCGAGGCTTGGCTGGTTGAACTGCCACCCAGTTTGGAATCTTGAGTGATGAAACATTGGCAAATGTTGTCTCTCGCCTGTGGGTACAAAGTTGATCTGATACGACACAGGAACGACGTCGTCAAGATCGATTTTTTCGTGGTGGGAAAGAATCCATAGCGTGTGGGTCCATATTGCTGGCTGGTTGGTGATATCGTCTCTGGAAGATCGGAATTCTCTTACGAATTGCACGGTATGGCTGGTGGCCGGTACCATCAGTGTCCGACTTGAACCAGGTAGCATTTTGAGAAGCTGTTCGGCTCTGACGAAAAATTGGCATTTGGTAGTCACAAGTTCGTAAAACAAACCGGATGGCTGTATTAATGGTGTTAGCTTTGACATGCCTGGGGAGTACTGGATGTTGCTATTCCGGGCTTTAGACCAACCTCTACTCACTGGTGCTGCGTAGGTTCCGTGATGCTGGAGCCACCACTGCATTCCCGTCGACCACGCCACGAAC
>JAADXE010001082.1:0-11313 GCA_023337545.1 Pythium coloratum
TCAACACGGACATGACCATGCACAACGCCAGCATCAACACGGACCAGAGCGTGGCTGGCTTGACCAAGGTGCTCGCGGGTGTGAAGGAGGAGGACTCGGGCAAGTTCCTCAACTACGATGGCTCGAGCATGCCGTGGTAGACAACGACCGACGGAGCTCTCCCTTGCGCTCGGGCTACTCTCTCGACTGACCTCCGTTCTCACCTAACAAACACAAGCAATGCAGTCGCCTTGATTCCTTTCATTTATACGGAAGTCGTATTGAATTCACACGTTTGTCGCGTGAACAGCAGGCTGTAAATCAGCTTTGAGCTCACAGCATCCACGACGAACCCAGCGTTATGAGTTCGTCTGTCCTTGATATCGTGAAAATGAGGTGGCGCCATTTGATATGAGATCAACAACAGGATTTGTCGGATACGCATTTATGAGGCGGAAAATCGAGGTAAACATGATACGGCTGATTTCGTTTTGGCGGACGATCGTCGATAGTTGTTCTGAGAGGCAGGGCTCGGTAAAAATCAATAACCGTAACCATAATTGACATAATATTATGGCAATAATGGATTGCCCAGTTCACCCCAATTAGGACCAATAATCATTTCCATACTAAAGGCATTTACAACAGGAGCGCAACCCACGCACCCAATATCTGTGACACGATTTCCCTGTATTTTGTATGATAAACAATCCAGTCTATTATTGAAAATAACTCCGTTACGGATTGGATCAGATTTTCGGACCCAATAAATAAGATATTGCATTTTTCGGAGCCCTGCTGAGAGGAATGGGTGCTTCGACAGCCTGGCTTGTGCATCCGACTGACGCTCGTGTGTTTCCTTGAAGCACCATATCTCTGAAAATACAAAGTGCCCTTTCCAGAAAACCACTAGCCAGCCACTCAATGAACAGACAGACATGTGAGACTCTGATCACGAACTCGAGGCCAGCGTGTCCATCGATGGGTGCCTGCCAGGTTCTTTTGGCGAACCGTTGGCTGGCTGGCAGGCGTAAATCAGTCGCGCTTTCCGGAACGTATGTGCCTGACCTGGAAGACGTCCGAATCAGCCACATGATACCTCGCATGAGCAGCTACTCCACTCATGGAGACCATGGAGCCCAGGATAGAAGAAACTACTCCACTCGTCGAGAGCTTGGCGTGCTGTAATCGATATCGAGCTCACCCTCTCCATTCCCAGAGCTCATTCTACAACTCGCGCTCTTCCGCACACAATTCGCAAACACCTCATCCCTCCCTCCTCCCTTCCTCCCAGGTATTCAACCATGAAGTTCTCAACGGCTCTCTTCACTCCAGCCCTCGCTGTGCTTGCCATGAGTAATGCGGACGCCTCGGTCATTATCAAGATCTCACGTACCGACGACGCGACTGACGCACCAATGGAGACCGAAGAAGGAAACGATGCTACGTCGGATGAGAACCGAGTGGCTCAGTCATGCACTCGTAGCGGCAACTTCGTCGACGAGTGGTACAATGACTCCTGGAAGAACGGACCTTATCAGTGTCTCCAAACCGGCAACGACATCCCATGGACCATGCTCAACGCCTACCGTGCTGGTGGGATGGAAGGCATCCACTGGAAGTACGTCGTGTCGGGTGACGAAGGCGGCTGCCTCAGCAACTGGCAGTACTACGAGAAGGACGGCAAGACGCTCAAGGCGACGATCGAGAGGTCGACCACGTGGGGCACCACGCGTCGCTGGTGTGCGTTGCCCGTGTACCGCTCGGGCGGCATCGAAGGCAAGCAGTGGGCCAACTGCGACTCGTGCTCGCGTCGCAAGCTGGCCTCAGCTGGGATCAACGCGACCACGACGGCCAATTAGGCGTGTCCGATAGATGCAGACAGCCTCTTTTGCCGGGTGGGTAGACGTCAAAGAGAGGACTTCAACGTGACGAGGGATGTCTACTTCAGCATTCACTAGCATCTCCGAAAAATAATGTTTCGTTGGCCATATATTTGGAAGGCAACACAAACACAAATTTGATTCATTTATCTTGAAGTTATCGTGTTTCGAGCTAGGTATATCATAGCCGAACACACTCACAACGCGCTCACCTTCTGGACCTCCTCGTACGACGGGAAGTCGCTGTAGCCCTTGTCGAGCATGAACGGATCCCAGTAGACAGCGTGCGATGGGTGTTCGTTCAGCGGCCAGTCGTTCTGGAATCGCTCGGCCAAGTCTGGGTTCGAGATGAACGCACGACCGAAGCCCACAGCATCAGCAGCTCCGCTGCGGATCGCGCCTTCCGCCGTGTCACGCGTGTAGCTGTTGTTGGCGATCACCGTGCCCTTGAACGCGAGCTTGGCGTCAAACGCCGTGACGAGGCGGCTTCTTCCGTGGAGCATCGTGGGCAGCGAGCCCTTCAAAGCCTTCTCGTGGTACCCGAAACCGGAGCCGTCCAGGATCGCCAGGTAGCCCAAGTCATGCTTGCCGAGCTGCTCGATCGTGTACGTGAACTGTTCGAAGTTGTCTGGCGATCCCATACCAGCGAAGCCTCCGTTCGGAGAGAGACGTACACCAATACGACGCGACGGCCACACCGTCTTGATGGCCTCCACGAGCTCCAGCAGGAATCGCGCGCGGTTTTCGATCGAGCCGCCGTATTTGTCCGTGCGCTTGTTGGTCGAAGACTGCAAGAAGCAGTCCACAAGGTATCCGTTCGCGCCGTGGATCTCCACGCCGTCAAAACCAGCCTTCTTCGCGAGCACAGCACCCTTTCGGTAGTCCTCGACGACGCGCGGGATCTCGTCCGTCTCCAGCGCACGCGGCGTCGCGTAGTCGGCGTGCTCGCCCTTGTTGTCACGCAGACGACCGCTGCCCAATGGGATTGCTGACGCAGACACACACTCGTTTCGAGGGTTGAAGCTCGGATGCGCCTGGCGGCCCATGTGCCACATCTGCAGGAACATCTTGCCTCCACGCGCGTGGACACGGTCAGTGACCTTCTTCCAGGCCTCCACGTGGGTCTCATTGTACATCGCAGGCGCACCAAACCAGCCAAAGCCTTCGTCCGAAATCCCAGTCGCCTCGCTCACGATGAGTCCGGCGCCAGCACGCTGCTCATAGTAGATCTGGTTGATCTCGCTGGCCGCGTGCGTGGGTTTGTCCGAGCGGCAACGGGTCATAGGACCCATGACCACGCGGTTCTTGAGCACGAGACCGTCGCCCAGGTCCAGAGGCGTGAAGAGCTTGTAGTTTTTCGTAACTTCGGCCATGATTTGCGGTGTGAATTGTGTTGCTTCGGTGAGGAGGAAGTGGATTGAGAAATGAATGTGGTTTAGGCAGCGTCCGGCGAAAGGGAAGAGTCTCAGCTAAAGAAGGGAAGCGACTGGCGACTGGCGTTAAACGAGGCTGAGTCTCACCAGTACCGGACACGCATCAAAAGGCGACGCGTCTTGCTGCCGAAGACGGTTGTCTTCTGCTGGAAAAGACAAGAGCTCAGCTTCAACGATTTGAACAAATGTAGCCATTTTGGCACAGATTGGCAGCACCTGTGACATTACACGGTGTCAGCACCTTGTTTTTATGGGACAAAGATAATCTCAATATACCGTGTTTTGTTTGTATTTGTGTGAGTCTAACGTAAACTGGTACCGATGCTGCCAGCTCAGCACAACCAGTGTAGTTGATTGGCTGGTCAGCATTTCGCCTCTAGCGTAATCGGACTCAGAGATAGACTTGTCTCATTTCTGATCGCATCAGACGTGGTCAGCGTCTGCGACGTGTGACGGACCGACTAGAGAAGCGCACCCCTTTCCAGGAGATCTCTTCCAACTGGCGCAACATGCCCCGAGAACAGATACCCCTTCCCATAGCTACTCACTCCACCGCAAGCCTATAACTTTGGTGCATTTCTTCATTGTTCCCACGATGAGTGCAGCGTCAACGGCCAAGTACAAGCTCTTCACGCCGCTGGCTCTGAGCAAGAACCTGGTGCTCAAGAACCGCGTGTTGTTGGCGCCTTTGACGCGTGCTCGAGCGGATGCCAAGACCCACGTCCCAAACGAACTGAACGAGCTCTACTATGAGCAGCGTGCTGGCGCTGGGCTCATTGTTACTGAGGCCACAGCGATCAGTGAGCAGGGCTTTGGTTGGTACGGAGCTGCGGCAATGTACAACGGAGACCACGTCGAAGGCTGGAAGAAGGTGGTGGATCGAGTCCACGAGAAGCAAGGCAAGATCTTTCTCCAGCTCTGGCACATGGGTCGCCAGGGCCACCCAAGCTTCAACTCGAAGAACGAAGTGGTCTCCGCGTCGGCCATTGGGCTTGTGCATGGCCGAGTGCGTGACGTTAACGGAGACCATGCACTGTTTGCCGTCCCGCGCGCATTGGAGACCGACGAGATCGCAGGGATCGTGGACGACTACCGAAAGTCGGCAGCGCTTGCAAAGTACGCGGGCTTTGACGGTGTCGAGATCCACGCAGCGAACGGATACTTGATCGACCAGTTCCTACAGTCGTCCAGCAATAAGCGTGAGGACAAGTACGGTGGCTCAATTGAGAACCGCGCACAGTTCCTCCTGGAGATCGTGGACGCCATCAAGCTCGAGTGGCCACCAGACCGCATCGCCGTGCGTCTCTCCCCGAACAACCCGCGTGCTGGCATGGGAAGCGCGGACAACTACGAACAGTTTGTCTACGTTATGCAGCAGCTCAGCGGCCAGGGACTCGCGTACATCGCGATCTTGGACGGCGAGGGCTTTGGCTACCACGACAAAGGACGTCTTGTGACTGCGTTTGACGCGAAGACGGCCTTCAAGGGCACCATACTCGCCAACGGAAGCTACACGCGCGACATCGCAGAAGGCGTCGTTCGCAGTGGAGCTGCCGACTTTGTGTCGTTTGGACGACCGTTTATCTCGAACCCGGACTTGGTCGAGCGCTTCGTAAACGATTTGCCGCTGAACCCAACGGCGCCGCACGAGCTGTGGTGGGATCCGAAGCTCGGCGCCGAGGGGTACACGAACTTCGCCGAGTACCAGGCGTAGTTCGTTCTCGTTAGCCCCCTGTTCGCGGATGGCGTTTGGGATTTCTAGTTGGATTTGAGTGCATTTGCGTAGGAAATCTATGGTAGGACCGTCAGACGCGTGATTAGTTCATGAGTAGCGTGTGGAGTTGATCATGTTCCACGTTGGTCCACGCGGTTCGCACCGAATTTGTGCGAACCGAAATAATCATCCTACTTAGCAACATGGTCCGTCTTGAGTCAAGTCTGTTTACCCTCAACATGATCAAATGGTGCCTACATTTTGATCTTGCTTCACTGAAGTTGTGTGAATCGAGTGAAAGATAGCGCATGCTGGTGGTAGCGCGGCAGCAAAAGACGACTCAAGCCATGGGAAGAAAATACACCTCAAAAGCGGCAAACAGTGGCAGGTCTATTTGAATATTAGGTGTGCATCATCTACGGCTGCGATCAGAAGCAGCATGGCATTTATTCCTGCTTGTACGGCTTGAACGACGAGTAGCCCTCGGCGCCAGCGGTCGCGCTCCACCACAGGTCACGCGGTGGCAGCTCGTTGAGTGGCCAGTCGTTGAGGAAACGCTCCACAAGGTCCGGGTTGGCAATGTACGAGCGGCCGTACGAGATCAGGTCAGCGGCACCGCTGCGCAGCGCACCCTCGCCGGTCTCACGCGTGTACGCGACGTTGGCCATGACGGTGCCCTTGAAAGCGAGCTTGGCGTCGAAGAGGGTCACGTGGCGACCCTTGTCGTGGGCGCCCCACGAAGGGTGGGCGTCCAGCATCGCGAGGTACGCGAGGTCGTGCTTGCTGAGCTGCTCGGCCGCGTACATGAAGGTCTCGTAGTTGTCTGGCGAGCCCATGCCGGCGAAGCCGCCGTTTGGCGAGAGACGCACACCGATACGGTCCGACGGCCACTCCTTCTTGATGGCCTCCACGACCTCAAGCAGCAGGCGGGAGCGGTTCTCAATCGAGCCACCGTACTTGTCCGTGCGCTGGTTGGTGGCCGTCTGCAGGAACTGGTCGATCAGGTAGCCGTTGGCACCGTGGATCTCCACGCCATCGAAGCCGGCCTGCTTGGCGAGAGCCGCAGCCTTGCGGTAGTCGTCCACGACGCCCGGGATCTCGTCGATCTCAAGCGCACGCGGCACCTCGTTCTCGACGTACTCGCCCTTGGCGTTGGCCAGACGACCGACAGTCAGCTGCAGTGGCGACGCCGACACGATCTGCTTGTCCTCGTTGAACGACGAGTGCGCCTGGCGGCCCATGTGCCACAGCTGGAGGAAGATCTTGCCGTCCTTGGCATGGACGGCGTCCGTGACCTTCTTCCAGCCAGCGACGTGGTCCTGGTTGTAGATGCCTGGCGCGCCATACCAGCCGAAGCCCTGCGGGCTGATGGCCGTGGCCTCGCTGATCAGCAGGCCGCCGCTCGCGCGCTGCGAGTAGTAGTCGACGTTGATCTCATTCGGGATGTGCTTCTCCTTCTCCGAGCGGCCGCGCGTCAGAGGCGAGAACACGATGCGGTTCTTGAGCACGAGATCCTTGCCGATCGTGTGCTGCGTGAAGAGCTTGTAGCTGGCGAACGCGGTGCTCATGGTGGAGTTTGTTGGTACTTGGTTGGTTGGTGGTGTGGCTTGCGGGGAAGAGGGCAAATTGCACAATGAACAAGACGATGCGGATGGCTCACTTGCAGTGGAGTGAATGAGGGGGCGCGCACTGGGGGCGTATACTGTACACACTGTACACTGTGTGCGGTGGGGCCGGTGTGATCTATTTGAGACCGTGGCTCTTGAGAAAGAACGGCTCCGAATGGTGGTGATTCGCAAGTACGTCATCAAACATGAACAAGTGGATTACCTCAACATTGTTTAAGCGAGTTTGATGAACGTAAATCAGTACAGTTGATGCAAACGTGTGCTGATGCCAAGTGTCTCAATTAGTCTCATCAAGAACTAATTGAGACACCATATATCAGCATCGACATGAATGCCAAGCCAGACTAAGCTAATAGATCTTTTGATCTCCAAGGGTCACTGAAGCATTTCAGCGCCAACATGAGCACGGCCAACGCCACGGGACTCCAAGGCAATGACGTCTCTGCTGGTACTAGGACGCCGCCACTGCGACGCCGACGTCTTCGTGCTCACGACCGTGCAGTGCGTGGCTCTGGTGTGGCGCTGTTAGCGTCTACTGGCGACCTCAACTTCTCGGTTCTCCACATCGAAGAAAGCTTTGAGCGACTCTCGCACGACCAGCGACTACGGCTTTACTACATCACGAAGGCGGTCCGCGAGGCCCAGAAGGTAGACTGTCTGGAGGGTCCTAGTCGTTGCGGTTGTGGATGGCCGACTCATTGATTGATTTTGCTGAGTACAGCTCTCGTTCCTCCAATCTTCTTCCGAATCCCCCGGTAACATCTCAGTTTATTGCTGCCTTCTACTGTACATCATTTGACTTGGTTTGATGTTGTGATGCAGCTATCTTGCTCTTGTTTCAGGAGCTGTTCAGCTCGCCCGAGGAAGAGCTCAGTCCTGGCGAGCTGATCCTCGAGCTCCAGAAGACATGCTCGGCCAAAGGTCTCAATAACGCAGTCTCCACGTTTTTCAAATACGTGGTTTGTCTACCTCTCATCTACTGGACATCGTTGATGTTTCTCTTGGATCAAATCTGATTGAATGCGTTTCTGTAGGTTCTCTTCTACCACAATTCAGGCAACTACGACCTGGAAACTGGTGCCAAGTACGTTTTACCAATCAATCGCTTCTTCATTCTTCTCGAGTTTGATTGTATCGAATGGTCTTGTTGTAGAATTACACCTGAAATGACTCAGACAGAGTTTGAAGAAGTGATCCAATCCAGTCGTGCGTACGTGCAGCGTCGTGGTCGTGTTCAGCGTGCAAAGGAAGCGTGTCTCGTTGCGATCTTCTCGTCAGGCGACCATCACTCAACCTCAACGGCTACAAAATCCACTGCCAGTCAGAATCCAGGAGCTACGACGGAGGAAACGATCGTACCCATGAACGAGAAGCTCACTTACCCGTTTTACGGGCCTGGTGTGAGCTACATGGACGCTGTTCGCGTCGACAGGACGCTGGACAAGCATGAGATCTTGAAGATCAACACGCGGATCGTCAACGTCGTCGACGATGCGTCTGACAATACGCATACCATGTTCCACGTATTCCAAGCGTCTCTTTCGGCTGAAAAGAAGGTCAATTCGGAGGTAGAACCCCACAAACCGACAAGTGAGACGCTGATGATGGCAAATCAGGACCAAATCCAGCTGGTGACGCACGATTTCGGGTCATTTTTGGCTAAAATGGCCGCATTTCTGAAGCTTGCGAGTCGATACGAGTCTCACGCGACGCCAGGACTGGAAGAAAAGACGCTAGCGCTGTTTACGGTACCGTCAATTGCCTCTTGGAAGGCTCTTCGCTACGCGTGGCTCATGAATGGACGGCAAGAATACCAAGACAGTGGCTCCAGTGTGGAATTCCTGCTGGGGTTCTCGAATTTACCGTCCCATCGTGATCCGTTGGGCACCAGAGGAGCTCTTGAAGGCTTTGTGCTCGTGCGAAACGACTTTTACCAGCAGCGAATCAACCAGATCGTCCGGCCAGAGGGTGTTCTCGAGTCCACGTTCCTTCGCGTCTTACCTTTCCATCAGATCATGACCGACACTCGGTCCAAGCTCGAGAAGCTCAACGTCGCGTGCGTCGACCTCGTGTTTGCAAGCCGCAGTGCGACTATGTTACCTGTCGTGTCGAAGCTGGATGTGGAAGACAAGCCCAGCATCGAAAATGAGAAGCTCCTGTTTATCGCTAATTGTGCCGAGAACTACGCCGACGGACGGCTCACCAGCGAGACGTACTATCTGATTGATGGTCTCTTTTCGACGGAGAACGCCAAGCTCATTCGTCATGAATGGAGTTGCGTCGTCTTCCTACGGTTCGTAGTTGAAGAAGTCGTGGCGCCGCGTACAAGAGTGATTCTCAGAGGGGGCGACAAAGGCGTTTCGTCAGAGTGTGGTGTCAAGTCGATAGCTCTTCTGCCAGCGGAGCTACTCGTCGAGTCGAGCGACGAAGAAGAGCTTCTGCTCGAAGATGACAGTGATCTTGACGATGATGAAGATACAGTACGCGCTGGTGAGCTGCTGGACACCTCCGCTCGCGAGGCACTGCTGCTGCAAAGTTCGTACGCGAAACGACCGACGCAGTGGTATTCTCACGACGTGAGTGACACGTATCGAGCCAAGTTTCACGACCGACTGGCCACTGTATTGGAAGAGTGTCGCGTGGTACTTTCAGGCTTGTTGCTGGCTCTGGACGAAAGCGTGCGGCAGAAAGTATGCAGCGACTGGTATCTCCCAGACACAGAAATTCAGAAACCTCAAGGCGAGTCATCCAAAGAGGACCCATTACATGAAGTGGCATTGGCGTACGTGCTCCTCGTGCTTCGAGACGGGTTATTGGCGCTGCCGTTCTTCGCCACACAGCAATTCCGTTGGGAAGACGACAAGATGCTGGCTCGGTACATGGTGCTGCAGATGCTTCTTGAAGGCGGACCCGAGGCTTTCACCGCAAAAGAACGACCACGACCCAACTCAGACGCCGTTGTTTGTGTCAAAGCAATAGAAGAGCGAATGAATCGTGACATCACGCAACTCGCACTCGGCATTGATGAGATCCGTGTGCGAAGCCTGGAGGTCGTGGTCCATACTGAGACCGTTGACAAGCCGAACCAACGCAAGCGAAGCTGGCGCCATTGTCTTAAGATCCACGTGCGTGGCTGGCTGCAGCAGATCCAGTCGATCCAAATGACCGGTGACGTAGCGTCAGGTCAGCGACTGTATGAACGCTTCTCACTGGTCAGCGACGAGAGTCTCCGCTATCGCCACTTCATTTTGCTTCAGCTTGGAGATCCTGAGACCGTGAGGAAAGCTGGAGAAGCTGCTGGAAGTGGCTCAGGACGTCCAATTTCCAAGTCTTCTGACCCGCATTTCACGACGGGGGGCTCGTCGTCGGAGCCTCTGCCCAACACGCCGACTCCGTCAATGGAAGTGCGCAACAAGCTGCTTGGGATTCGGAACCCGTCCCACTTTTGCCGCAATACGATCTGGATCCCGCCATTTCTAGAGCTGAATGAACTGGCTGAAGACTCGAGTGGTGCTTTGAAAGCCAAGAAACGTGCGCATTCAAGTGAAAACGCGGTCGATGACTGCCCTGTGGATGCACCTGAAGTCGACGACACTGCAGAACAAGTCGACTACGAAGCCGAGAAGATCGAGGATCATGAGGAGGAAGCAACTTCTGACGTCCTGAAGCAAGTCGAGCTGCGAATATTTCACGCAGATCTGAGCTACGCGCTTGAAGCGGCGGTGCTGAATATTGATGTCATCACAGACACAGAAGCTGCCGCCTTCAAGATGTCGAAGGCGTAAGTTGGTGCGAGATGCAGCTTCCGAGTCCAAGTTTCGTGCTGCTCCTCATCCAGACGCATGCCTAGTCCTCATCTCACTGTGCCATCATGTGGCTGGCCACACTAAACAAACATGCAATGGTCGACCGTCGACGGAGAATCGAAATCCACGATGAAGAACTACGGCACGACAGTTGCAGGTGGAGACTGAGACCACGGTCTCAGTTACACCCACAGTGCGCTACAGTACACGGTGGCAGTTGTGACCTGTCTTCGTTGAAGTTGAGAGCTAGATAGTTCGAAGTACCTGATAATCGGCAACGGAGGGCTGCCTTGGCGCCGTCGATGGGAATTTGGCGTCGATCTACGCCATGAAGTCGCTACATCAGTACTCTCAGTCCAGTCAACCCACGGCAGCAAAGCCATGTCCATCATGCTGGGAAGAGCTGGGAGGAGAGCGAACTCAACCGTGGGTACACTCTCAGCATATTCCAACTTGAAGCACAGTGGGATTGTGAGATGGTATTTCGACGGAGAGATTGATTTGCGTCTATGGGTGTGACTACCAGGCGCCATCCTGACACAAGAAGCCTTCAGCCATCTGCAGCATCCGCTACTCACCGAGCAACTCGTCATTCGGCAATCTTCCTCTTCCCCCTCCACTCGTCTCCGCCTCTCCAGCAACCATGCGACTTATTCTCTTCTCTGCGTTTACTGCCGCCACCGCGCTTGGAAACTCGGACGCTTCGTTGAACTGGAACCCACGCCTCACCTCGCTCAGCCACCGTGCTCTCAGCCATCCTCCCAACATCTCCGACGCCATCAGCGGATACTACGACGGCAGTGGCTTCCCCAAGTCAGGCCGCTCACTCAAGGACATGATCCAAGACGCCGACGAGTTCCTCAAGCGTGA
>JAADXE010001083.1:0-11311 GCA_023337545.1 Pythium coloratum
ATCTTCAGCATCCTCGTAGTGGCTCTCTGTCTTGGTCCACCCTTCAGCATAGTGCGCATTTTCCACCGAGAGCACAATGCTGTGAGCACTTTCTCGGTTGTCTTTGGGGTTTCGCGCCGTTTCGCGAAGATCTTTCACCTCCTGGTGCGTTCTGATTGGCTGGTAGCTCTTCAGGGAGCCAATCAAACGCCGTTTCGCTAAGAACGTTCGGTCACTATTTTGAAAGAGCGCTGTATTCGGAGTGGTTAACTTAAACGGTAATTGGCGCGAACGCAACCAGTCGAGTGGTTCATGATGGCCATGGGAAGATGGAGCCGTGGATTTGCAGCCTCTGTGCGTGTTCTAAAGCGGCGCTTCCACCAGCAGACTGTGCAGCAAGCCCTCAGAGATGTGCGCTTGCGACTGGGCGCTGCGGGTGTCAGCGGAAACGACGCCAAGGCTCTGATCGCCCACGCGCTTCAGCCGAAGCTGGCGTCCAGCAATGACGTTTTCCTGTGGACAGACCACCAGGTACGCCTCTCTTCCATCAAAGACCATGCTTTCTGATAGTCTCGTTGACAGTCTTAGTATTGGCGGTTGTAGCTGCGGCTTGAAGAGGCCAACAGGCTCACGGAGATGGTCGAGCGCCGCTGTCAGGGCGAGCCACTGGCGTACGTCGTCGGCGTGAAGGAGTTCTGGTCTCTCGAGTTCCAAGTCTCCAAGGACACGCTCATCCCTCGCAGCGATAGCGAAGTTCTCATCGAGACGCTCACGGTATAAAGTTATCTGGTTGTCTTTATTAGAGCTCGTGGTCGGTTCTGATTATTTTTCTTGCAGAATTTGTATTCCAAGAGCTCTCCGCTGAGGATCCTCGATCTTGGGACGGGCAGTGGATGCCTGTTACTCTCAGCACTGTCAGAGTACCCTCAGGCGTCCGGCGTGGGCATTGACATCAGTCCAGGGGCTCTTCAGGTCGCCAGTGGCAATGCCCAGCGGCTGGCGATGGTTGACCAATCCAAGTTCATCGAGTACGACATGGAGAACCTCTCATCCCTTGACGAGTCTTCCAGCAACCCGTTGTACCAGTGCTTCGACGTGATTCTCTGTAATCCACCGTACATTCCACTGTCTGAAATCCCGCTTATCGCCGCTGACGTGCTTGTCCATGAACCTCACGGCGCTCTTTTCTCCGACGGGCCGCTTGCGTGGAAGAACCGAAAGCGTGAAGATGGAAGCGTCAGCCAAGACGAAGTTGACCTGGGTCTTCGATTTTACATCGCGCTGAGCCGCAGCGTCGAGAAGCTGCTGGACCCAAGATCACCCGTCGCGTCTTCCGTGCTGGTAGAGATCGGATCCGAGCGTCAAGTTCACGCGGTTCGAGATCTCTTCGCTGACTCGTCTGTGGGTTTCGATCGCTTTCTCATGGACGCTGAGGATCGCTATCGAGGTGTCTTGCTCACCCGAAAACGTCCGTAATTATCGATTTTCTCGTAAATGATTCTTTGAAATGTGGTAAACATCTATATTTCGATTATGATAAAACTCGGTTTTCAGGAAAAGTACCCACGACTGTTCGAAATGGATCACAAACAAAACTCATCATGAAGGAGAGCCTCGCGGCGCGTCAAGCTGCGCTGCTGCGGCAGAATGCGGAGCTGGACCAGAAGGTAGAGGCCATTGAGCAGCGTCGCCAGCAGCAGCTCCATCACACGGCGTCTGGGAAGGTCGCGACGGTCGCACCACTAGTGGAGTCCGTTCTCAGTGATGGTGATAATGGCCGTGGTTATGACGACGAGAGCGACGCCGCAAGCAGCCCTGATAGAGCGCAGCTTCGCAAGCATTTGAGTATGGATCTGAGTGAGTCTATGGACTCGATGACGGCCGAAAAGGCAGCTGATCAGCCTGAGGAAGCTGTGAAAAGTGAGGCGAAGCCGGCGGCCAAGCCAAGTCCGACGCGACGACGGTCTCAGTTACAGAGGAAGAAAAGCACGGGTCCAGAGACGACAACTACGTCTGCACGCAAGATACAGCAGCAAGGCAAGCGACCCAAGAGTGCCCTTGTGGAGACAGAAAATAGCGTGGACGTGGGTCAGAGTTTGGAGGCGAAACACGAAGAGCCACCATCACCAGACGCGAAACAAAGCGGCGGAGGTGGACGAGCCGGAGATGACGGCGAAGGCGACGGACTGGGGCTTGAGGCGACCGTACGATACCAGAAAGCGAGGTTGCGCGTGCTCCAGGACGAACTGGAAACTACTCAAGGCGAGTTGAAAGAGATGGTAAGGGTACTGGTTGGCTAGTACGATGGTGGTGGCTCTTGCTGAATAATGGGTCGTGGTGTGTGTAGCAAACTGCCCAGCAACAGCTCAAGACAAAGATCGAAGAGCTGATGAGTGACAACAGTTCACTGAAGAAGAAACACCAGCAGACGCTTCAGTTGCTGGAGAAGCAGCAAGAGCTTAGGTGTGTTTTCGTCTACGAGTATTGGGTCAGAAGAGGGTAACAGGAACTTAATCCCTCCTTTGTTAGTGCGGCGCAAGAATCCAAGCAGAAGATTCTGGAGACGCAACTTTCAGCAGCGCAAACAAAGATGGAGGAGATCCAGAAGGCGGAGAAGCAGGCGTCGCAGCAGTTCCGATCCAAAGATGTGCGTCCACTCATGGGAGATCGGTTTGTGGACGCACCTGATGAATTTCTATGTGTTCTCATGTAGGTTCGTCTCAATCGAGCACTGGAGGAGCTGGAAAAGGCGAAAGCGCAGCTCCAGGAAGAGCGTCGTACACACGGCGAGCAAATGATCGCAAAGGGTGAGTACGAGCAAGTGGTCAAGGACAACAAGCGACTCGAGAAGCAAAAGGTAGGCGCGGTCTGACACACAACGTGGAGGTCCTTCGAGGTTTGCCCGTCTCACTGTTGTGCTATGATGGCTGTGATTTTTGCCCACGCAGAACGAGTTGTTGTTGGCCTTCAAGAAGCAAATGAAGCTCATCGATCTGCTCAAACGCCAGCGCATCCACATGGAGGTACGACTTGCATCTGCCAGGAAAATGGCCTCTGGAAGCTCACCTTGCATTCATTTGTGCTGTTTCGCCACACAGGCAGCCAAGATGTTGTCGTTCACGGAGGAAGAGTTCAGCAAAACACTGGAACTGGGCTGATCAAAGACGGTATTCCACAAACCCCAGCAGTGTCTTTATTGACAGTGACAGCTCACGGCAAGTGGTAGAATCGCTGTCGCAATTGCATCTGCGCTTCGAGTTTCTGGGCCTCGAGTACGCGCGTGAGTTCGATCTACACAACCAAATATCACCCAATTGTTAGAAATGTGTACTGCAAGCGTTAGTCAGCAATTTTAGGCGTACCTTTCGCTCGTTCAAGTAGTGGTAGGCCTGCAAGTGAGCTTCTTGGAGGATTTCGACCTGGGAGATGCTGAGACCATCCAGCAAGTCCGTCGTGTCGCGAGTATCAGTGCCAGCGATGAAGCTCTCGACTGGGATGTCCATTTGCTCAGCAATCGGGAACATTCGCTGGAAGATCGCGTTAAGCTCTTCGTAACTGAAAGGGCTCCGCTGTGGAGATGAAACTCGTTCCAAGTGAGACGCAGGGGAAGCAGAGTGGGGTGAAGGCTGATTCGAGGCTGGTGCTGACGGTGGAGGCGTTGGCGTCGTCGGGGGTCGAACAGGGACAGAATTCTTTGTCCACGGCGCAGGCTTGGGCTGCGGCGCGGACGTCGAGACGGGCTTCGGCTGGGACACGGGTTGTGTCTGCGCCTTTGGCTGTGGCTGAGCCTGCTTCGTCGGAGCTGCGTCCGATTTCGGCTTTGCCGCAGTGCTCGTCTTCGCTTTCGTTGCTGTTTCACCGTTCGACTTCGCCTTCGTCGATGCTTCTGGCTTTGGCTTCGGCTTGGCGTGGTTGCTTTGCTTTGAACTGGATGGCTTTGACGACTTGGCGGTGGCCCTGGGCTCGTTCGAAATCGATTCTTTGCGTCCTACACATACAATCGATCACGTAAGTTCACGTAGAGCATCAAGCAACAAAAGGCAGTACTCACGAGGCTTCTTCTTCGATGCCGTCATCCACTCATCGTCAGCAGCGTCATCCGCTACGGCTTCGACCACCGAAGGTTCTCGGCTCGGCGTTGGAACAGCGTGCTTCTCCTCGTCAGTGTGGTTGACCACGTCAGCTTCACTCGTTTTCGCTGGCGGAGTCTGTACATTGTTCGCGCTAGTTGCCGTCGCCGTTACCGTTGTCGTCGCTGCCATCGCTGTCGTCGTCTTCTTTTTCTTTTTGTCTTTCTTCTTCTGAGGGCTCGTGATCTCTCGTTGACTAGACTTTGCCGCGTTCGCGAGCTCTTCCGCGACTTGCTCGCTCAGCACGCGCGCTTCGTCTTCCACAATTTGCCACTGCGACTCGACTGCGGCGTTGATGAGGTCATCCAGCTTGAGCTTCTTCGCCAGTTCCAGAGGCGTGTGGCCCGCCTTGTTGCGCGACGACAAGTTGATATCACTGACTGTTATAAACACGCGCAGAAAGTGAGAAAGGCAGCCATCAAACGTATCTTGTCAGCAACCACAGGAACTCACTCGTGAGGAGCTGTTCGATGACCATGACGTTTCGTGTGAGAAGCGCAAAGTGCAGCGCCGACTGGCGGCCGGCCGAGTCCGTCGCGTTCACGTCAGCGCCGTACGCGAGCAACAACGACACAATGGCAGCGCTCTCGGCGTCCATAGAAGGACCTTCTCGCTCGTCCTGAAGCCGTGAAGCACACATGAGAGCCGTCATCCCAGAGGCGTTCTTCGGGTTCGGGAAGGCGTCCAGATACTCGAGCAGCAGCTTGGCCGCGATCGCATTCTTCACCACGCACGCCATCATCAAAGCTGTACACAACACAATCCACAAAACATAATTTAATACATGAACCAGCGGTTGAATCAAGCACCAGCAGCACGTACGCGTGTCGTCGTTGCGGTTGCACGAGTTGGCAATCAGCTTGAGCTTGGCCTTGCGCTCGTCGGTCGCCGTGAGCTCTCGGATCACATGCGGCTGCCATTCCACCACACAATTCCATCAGTATTCGTCTATTGGACCAGTAGATATGGTGAGTACCGTACGTTGGTGGCCATGGCCGCCAAGTGCAGCACCGTCGTGCCGTTGGGGATCGTCACGGACTCGACGTTCGTGGTGCGATCCATCACGTAGCCGATCAAATCCACTCGCGCTACACAACCAAGATACGTCAGCCACTACCGCACATATAATACACACATTGAGAGGCTACAAACCACGTGCGACGACGCTCATGAGCACGGTTGAGCCCGTGGCGTTGGGTTTGTCGAAGTCGATCTGCTTGTCCTCAAAGAACTTGATACACGCGTCATACTCGGCGAATTCCACGACGCGATGCGCAAACTCCTGTGCCTTTTCCTTCGCCACTGAAGTTTCTGTCGCTGCGGCCTGCGTAGTCGCTGCAGTCGTCGCCATGGCGTCCGTCGTCACGGACGAAGATTCGCGCGTGCCCACCATTTGCCCTTGGACGTGAGTCCCACCATTGCTGGTCCAATTGCGACTCAGACTCAGAACATAGAACTCGTTCTGTAGTGCTTCGTCTAGGTCCGAATCGTACCTAATCGAGTACAGTGTACCCATTCCACGGCCGTTACACTTGGCTAAAGTCCGCAGTCAAAAAAGCGACAAGCCCGTCGCACTTTCTCGGCCAGCATTCACAACTGACTGGGAGAAAGGAAGAGAAGCAGCGTTTAAATTAGACACAAGGCCAAGTCACTGCATCGGCGCAATAGCAGCGTACCTGCCGACAACGGCAACCGCGTTTATTCTCTGCCGCAAGGCCGCTCCCTGCTTCGCGTAGCTCTTCGCTGGAAGGCAGCGCAATTTCCAGCCACGTGAGAACAGTGCGACGTCGCAGGCCACTCTGATTCAAAGGAGCAGCGCGCCAGTGACTAGCGATAGCGAGAGGAACGAAGCGCGCATCTAGAGGCACAGGAGAGCCAAGAAACTCGTGTGTGTTGGCGACGGCGACTGACGTGGTGGTGACCAACAACTAGCGGGTCAAGATGAGTCGCGAACTCGATGGGCTGATCAACAAGCTGTCCAAGATCAACCAGGAGATGGGAGGCGAGGACGGCAAGAAGAAGAAGAAAGACGCCGGCGATCGCTTCCACGAACTCAAGGCCCAGGTCGGAGAACGCCTCCATCGTCTCAAATTCGTACGGCCTTTCTCGTTGATGTCCACGGAGCGCTTTGGCTAATTAGTGTTTGTTCGTAGAACCTCCAAGACCCAGACGCCAAGATCAACCGCAACAAGCACCCGCGTGAAGCCATTCGACGACAGCAAGAGATCCGTGAGGATATTCGACTCGTCGGACAGGATATCACGGAGCTCAAGACGAGCTATGAGCTGGAAATGAAGAAGAAGAAGGTACGGTGTCTTGCGAGAAAGGCGGGCCTTTCTATCGTACACACACTGACCGAACGCATGCATGGTTTGATGATATGTAGAGCAAGTACTCACCGGAGGAGCTCAACATCCGAAAAGAGATCGTGGAGCAGTACTCGTCCGAGTTTTTGCTGATCAAGGACCTCGCTGCGCAGGGCTTTCGATCGCCAGGCGTCTCTCCATCGTCGTTCCGAGAAGGCGCGAACCCAAGCGGCCTCGGTACATTCGAGAACGGTGCGTTCTTCGGTGCCAAGCCTAAGCCCGGACAGTTCTCGTACGGCGGAGGCGGTGGTGGCGGTGATGGAGCCGGAGGTGGAGGAGGAGGCGGTGGAGGTGGTGGCGGCGGAAGTGGTGGTGGCGACGGAGTCAGCCAAGAAGAGATTACGGACGAGCAACGCGGCGTGATGGTCCAGATCAAGGACAACGACCAACGCTTCGTACGTAGCGATGAATCTGGGGACTTTGTGGATCCGTGCAGCTTCCTAACTGGGATTTCATCGTTCGCAGGATCAAATAATCGACCAGATCGGCGATGGCGTTCAGGAGCTTGGCCAGCTCGCGCGTGGTCTGCATGAGGAGCTGCAGCAGCAAAGCATCATGATCGATGGCCTCGAGGAGCGTATCGACACGACCAGCGCACACGGTAAGCGACACTATGGATCTTGATTGATCGATGCTGTGGCTGGACTCGCTGGGACTGATTGATCTTGGAACGCGTGTGTAGTTGAGAGCGTGAACAAGAAGATGAAGGCCACACTCAAGAAGCTCGGCCGCAGCGCCGACAAGTGCATGATGGACATGATCTGCCTCATCCTGTTGCTCGGTATCGCGACTGTCGTCTATAATATGTTCATCAAGAAGAAGTAGGTCGTCGTCCAGCGCCCAAGGCCCGCTGTGAGGTCTCCATCCCAACCCAATCCAACCCACTCGACTTAGACTCGGCTGCACACTTGCATGCAGCTTCCAGCATCTCACCAGCTAAATATTAAATCCGATTTGGATCAAACCTCTGTATGAACTTTACCGTTTGCTGTCCTGTATCGAAGATCTCACACACACCGCTCACTGCGGACCGTAGATCGATCGTGGTGGCGGTCGCATGTTTCCTCCGCCAAATGGAGCGCCTACAGCATCATAAACAGCATCACAATCAGCATAAAGTGCCCACGATATAATCGCATATCAGTCGTCGTCCACTCACTCTGGAATTGCGGCGGCGGTCCGCCCTGGAATGGAGGAGGACGCATCATGCCCATTCCCATTCCGCCTGGAGGCGGCATCATACCGCGAGGAGGCGGGCCACGCGGTGGGAACATGCCCGGTGGCATTCGTCCGCCAGGACCCATGGGGCCTCCTGGGCCCATAGGACCTCCTGGACCCATTGGTCCACCGGGTCCGCGTGGGGGTAATGCGCCTGGAGCCGGTGCTGCCTTCAACCACTCGCCAGCTACACAGACAGTCACAGGGGATTAGCTCACATAAGGAAAGGATAGCTCGTGCACCAGCAACGTACGCATCATGACGACACCCTGTCCTGTGAGAAACTGCTCGTAGTAGAGCTTGACATTTTCACGGTGCTTCCATCCTCGATTGTGCTGTTTCCGACCGGCTTGCTGTCGTCACAAGGCACCGAACCAAGCAGGAAAAGGCGACATCCGTTAGTTCTCTGTATAGATCTGCTATCTCGCAAGCGTACAGCGCTTCGTACCGAGTCGTGCGTGAGATATGTGTCGCAGTAGTCGCAGTAATAACGCGGCATTTTCGTCACCAGCTCCTTGGTCGAAAATTCCCAATCTGCGAGGCAAGTCGCTATTGTAAAACCCTTTCAAACCGATCAATTCGTGAGTGAGTTGAGGCGTACTGATTTATGGTATGGAAGAACAAACAAATGGGTACATTTCAAGTGATTTGACAGGTGATCATGGATTGACCAGCAATTGGCAGTGCAACACCTCACGCTTACAGAGCGTGGCGATTCGCTCGAGGACACGAGTTCCTGACGTTTGCTGCATCCCCTAAGCTACTAGTAATGCTCTATAGTGCGACGTGCAGGTTGACGTAGCTGACTGGGCTCTTTCTCTTTAGCGATCCTCCAGACCACGGATTGAACACCGAAATTGGAGGTATCCTCAGCGAATGACCAAGCGAACAGCTCGCAGCTCAAGGTAGCCAATGGTTCAACGCTACTGCGTAGAGCATACGCAGCTCCTCAATCGCGTCTACACAGGTACAACGCTCGAATTTGATGCGCTTCCATGTGCTCGAACGGACGACGCAATCCCTGAGCGCTTATACAACCAATCTCCTCTGTGTTCATGTGATGAACAATGATGACCTGCGTATTGTACCTTGAAGGCGACTCCGCTGACCTCGACGGGACCTTCGCGCCAGCCGCCATCTCAATCATCTTGGCGTAGACCCCGTGGCGACCCGTCCTGACTGCGCCGGCAATGACCACGTCCGCCAACGACGACGTCCTCCATCCGCTCTCCGCCACTTGTCGATACGGCAACTGCCGTCCGCGCCATCCATCTCGATCTGCTCTCGTGCTCTCTCCACGGTGGAGTCCACCCCAACGGCAAATCTTCAAGTCCATCCCCCTGCTACCGTTCCAGGTGTCGTCCTTTCCCGTCCGCCCCGCTCGTCCGCCCGTCCGCCGGTGGACCATCTGAGTCACACGTACTCAGGTGTGAGTTCCGCCGTGTTTTGGTCGTTTGACAAGCGTGGACTCAGATTTCTACAGGTCATCCCTCCTCTGAGAATCGCGAATGCCTCAGTACCCTCTGATAATCGATGGCTACCAGCCGCCGACGATGACGTGCTCTGCGGCTCTCCACCAACCACCGACGCGAGTGCCGCTGGGAAGAGACCCGGGCACCGCGATCCGCCCGACGTCCACCATCCTCACCCTCGTGCGCCGCTCGCTCCCCGTTGGGCGTCGCCTATCGCCACTGGCGGCGCCACGCGTGAGTGCGCCCAGCCGTCATGGCTTGCGCACGCCGAGCTCAGTGTTGAATATTCTTCTTCATCAAGCAGCATCAACTAGATCTATCACCATGGCCGCCACCACCGACAACAAGCAGTGGTTCTCCGAGACCGAGGCGCTCTGGCCTGGCCAGAAGTTCTCGCTCCAGATGGAGGAAGTGCTCTTCCAGGGCAAGTCTGACTTCCAGGACATCCTCGTGTTCAAGTCCTCGACCTACGGCAACGTGCTCGTGCTTGACGGCGTGATCCAGTGCACGGAGCGCGATGAGTTCTCGTACCAGGAGATGATCACGCACCTGCCAATGTACTCGCACGCCGCGCCAAAGACCGTGCTCATCGTCGGCGGCGGTGACTTCGGTGTGCTCCGTGAGGTCGCCAAGCACGACACGGTCGAGAAGATCATCATGTGCGAGATCGACCCAATGGTGTGCGAGGTCGCCAAGAAGTTCTTCGCCAACTCGCTGGCCAAGAACTTCAACGACCCGCGTCTCACGCTCATGCACGCCGACGCCGCCGCGTACCTGCGCGACAACACCAAGGAGAAGTTCGATGTGATCATCGTCGACTCGTCGGATCCAGTCGGCCCAGCTGAGGTGCTCTTCCGCGCCGAGTTCTACGAGAACATGAAGAAGTCGCTCGCTCCAAACGGCATCGTGTGCACGCAGGGCGAGTGCCTGTGGTTGCACCTGGACCTCATCGCCGAGGTGCTCACGCGCTGCCACGCGTTCTTCCCAACCGTCCAGTACGCGTTCACCACCATCCCAACGTACCCGTCGGGCCAGATCGGCTTCGTCATGTGCACGCTCGACGACAGCGCCACGGCGCTCGTCCAGCCAAAGCGCACGCCGACCGAGGAGGTCGCGGCCGAGCTGCGCTACTACAACCCAGCGGTCCACAGCGCCGCGTTCGTGCTGCCAACGTTCGCTGAGCGCAAGATCGCGCCTGTGCGTAAGATTGGACAGAACTAAGTGAGCGGGCGACGGCGACTTTGTCTGATCATCTATACACCCCTCATTTACGTAACTAAATCCGAGCAAACAACAACCCAACAAACCCCATACTACAAGCGATGCTGCAAGTCTCACATACTACACAATACAGTGAGCACGCACCACCGCTTTTCCATCCATCAATTGCCGCTTGGTATCCATCTTCGTCCTCATCCAGAACCAGGGGTTAAAACTCGTAGTTGTACTGGTGATCACAATTCGAGGTATGTGTCGGATCAAACATGGCCATGCACCAGGGCTTCTCCAATCTCGCCCCTGTGCTCTGCTGGCGTTTGCTCGCCTGGACGACCACGTCTTGCAGCCATGGTGGAACCACCACCACCACTGTCATCTCCATGTTCGGTCGCAGTGCTATCGCCTGCGATACCATCGCATCTGCGGTCCCATCGGCTTTGATTCCAGTCTCGAAGTCTTCATTGCTCGGACTAAAGCTGAGCAGGCAACACCGCATACGTGTGAAACCGTCGAGAATCACATCCAAAGTGGGGTTGTCCGCCAAAATGCCGACCAACGCCAGTCTGTCTTGCGCGTCATTCGGCTCAAGCACCTCAAGCAACTCGTCCAGTGAGCCCTCCGTGGCCGTCTCGAAGACATCCCCTGTCACCCTCACCAACACAACTGCTTGAGCAAAAGGAGCGACGTCGAGGGTCTGAATCGTGAGCTCGACGCCGTCGTGGACGCAATCCGTGAATCGGCGACAGCACAGCATCTCAAACAGCACGCTTTTCACAGCGTCGCATCCTACATCGGCGGTGGGATCCATTGCAAATGCCATCGCAGACTTGAATTCTTCACCACCACAATAGAGTCGAGCAACTAAAGCGCGTGCGAGCTCCTTAGAAACAATCTTGAGGTGGAAACTGGCTTGGACTCGTGGATCCGG
>JAADXE010001084.1:0-11296 GCA_023337545.1 Pythium coloratum
AAGTGTATGGGGGTTTCGGGTAGCCTCCCACACTCGCGATACTGATGACCAGTGTTTCCCTTTCCCCTTGAGGCGCTTCCGCATTCTCGTTTTTGCTGAAGACGAGTATGATAGATACTCGTCATGAAAACCAAAAGCCCGCAGGATACACGGTCGCCCGCCATTCTCTAGGTCATACAGCTCGTCTGTTGTTGTGTTAGTTATCGATAAAAGACGCTTCCATCTTTCGACCTCCGTCGCGGTAGCCCGGTCGCTCATGAAGCTTTAGAGACTTGGAAATGCTGAAAGTAGTTGCTTGTTTCCTAGACCTGCCTGCATTCATACTATTTATAGGTCCAGGTTTGTTTTTCAATGAGGTCTTATGTAGGTCGAGAGACCTCGTCCCATGACCCGCCCTGGCTACGACCTGTAATGGACTCTACCTTGTGTTGGAACTGAGCGGTGGGCTTGGCGTAGTGATAGTACCCGGTGGTGACGTTGCTGCGCTGGCTGTGGTTCCTTGGAAATCTCCCGCTCCTGCGGTGGGCTGGTTGCGTTCCACTGACTCGCGCAGGTTAGAGAATTGGCTTTTGTACCAGTCGGACTGTTCTTGCGTGATCGTGCCGTACTGAAGCATGGAGTCGAGCGCCGCCATCGAGTAGTCCTACACACCAAAGGAGAGATCGTAAGCAAGCGCAGATACATTTTGTACTGGGACGCTCATGGTGGCGCGAGTGCGAGGATCGTCAAACTGTGAGTTGAAGGGTCCACGGACGGATCTCGGTTGGCACGAGTGGAGTGGTGTCAGGGTTCAGTGGAAGCCATTGATTAGTCCACGTCAACCGACTCCTCCAAACAAGCAAGGTAAGACCGTGGAGACAGACAGACCCTGGCTGACAGGCGGTGATGGAATCTTGCTGAATTCTTGCATACTAAGGAACAGACGCAAACGTCATTGAGGACGGCAATGAGGGGTAACTATTCAGCAACGCGCCTGTAAGCAGCTGCCCATGGTCGTTCATAATGGACTCCATTGGCTTTTGGCTTGGAACGGCCAGTCTTCCAAGCTGGAAAGCCCCTGCGTCAGGGCTGCTGTCTGCATTCGGCATCCGGCCGAAACACTCGAAGTTCCGCAACAACACATTGCATTTTGACAGTGAGTTGAATGTGAAAAGGACTGTGGTCACCCAAAAACAGATTATCAAAATCAACTTCAACGTGGAGCAACCCGTCGTTGGCTGGGAACGTCCTCGCCTAGATAGATTATCACATTTCAGTACAGTGTAGTGGACTCATCTTCCCATCCAGGAGGAAGAGAGGTCAACCTGTGTGACTCCGCTCGCTCGATCCGTTGACCAGAGCATCAGGATTCCGGAGTCCCCGTTCTTCTTCCAGGCCGCCCAGCATGCGGTCACATACAGACACAGGGCCTGAGTATAGCTTCTCCGCGCACAGCTCGACGTGTTCGTCCATCAGATGCCCCACGACTGTGAGATCTTCTGTGGCGATGGGCAGCCAGTGGATCTTGTGGTAGACGAGGTACTCGTTGCCGTCATCGGCTACGATCTTGAGCAAACCGTGGGCTTCGAGCGTCTCCTTCGCGTAGCACAACCGTGAGCCGTGGAACTCGTAGGCACTGATAGTGGCGAGCTTGTAGCGAGAGCCCATGATCGAGTCCACGCAGCACGGCGTCACGAGCATCCGCAGTGAGCCGAATCGGAATAGAACAAACACACTCGTACCGAGGGTTCGTACGGTCAGGATGAATGCCGACTGGCCGAGCACGATGATGCCGTGGTTGACTAACCCCCAGGCGTAGTGCGAGATGGCCTGGGCGACCTTCCTGGTTGGGCCGAGGTCTGAGCGGTTGAGGCTTGTCAGGTAGTGGGACATGGCGATGGAGAACAACAGCTCGCCCCACACGGACAGCTCGGTGTTGAACAGCACTCGTTTCACGAACAGGCGAGCCGGTGGTTGAGCAGCTTCGTGTTCTCGACGATCTCGAACAGCATCGACAGCAAGCCGGAGATGTTGTAGCCGAACGAGATGTACTGGAGTTTGGCACCGAAACCATCGTGGGCGATGACCAGGAACAAGTCGGTCATGAAACCTTCAGCGAGGAGATAAACCAACGCGAGCCGATGCCAATTGTTGGCCGAGTGAGGAGCGAGACGAGCTGCCTGTTGGACGTACACGACTGAGTTGGATATGGATATCTGTTCCTTGAGCGCGTCCAATCGCCGTCCGTATCGCGCGCACGATCGGAAGCTTCGCGTCAGCACGATGGCTCGATACGCGAGCCACAGACCTCCCACGGCGCAGAAGATGTACGACGAATGGTGCCCAGGCCTTGCAGTATGGTGGGCAAGGGTGTTGAAGTTCATGTCGGTCGATCCGACGGCGGTCGTGACCGTGTGCATGGTGTTATCTTAGCTGCAGTACGACCCCTCACCCTCCGAGTATAACGAGTAATAGCTGATGCTGCCGTAATAGAAGTAGTAGTTGCCAGCGTAGCTGTCGTTCGCGCAGCTCGTCGGGGCCGATGGTATCGGCTCGATCTTGCGCTTCTGGATAGTGAACATGCCATGGGAATTGTACTGCGGCGTGACCATGTGACATATGACTGAGTCACCGGTCTCGAAGTAGTGAGACGGATACATGCTGTACCAAACACCGGCGATCAACATGCCCAGCAGGGGACACTGCGCGACGACGACTGCTTCCGTCGTGACGCGCGTGGCACCTTCTGGAGGGATGAGGTTCTGCGTGATATTGTGTCGCGCAGCGAGCTCCGAGAAGCTGCGCACCTGAAAAACGAACGGAGCTGCCACGATGCCGATCCATATAACCAAGAGCAACGGTCGTGCAATTTTCCCGCGGAGTGGTGCATGCGCGGCTCTTGCTTGGACTGGTGCCGGTAAATCGCGGGTCGGTTCGCCACTCCTATTAGCAACAGCATCTTCGAGAATGTGTACTTTCTTCGCTTCCCCCATGCGTGCGACTCAGGTGAGACTGTCTTCTGTCTGGGCGATACACAATGGTGTCGAGACCGTGGTTTCTGCGCTCAAGAAGCCAATTGTCGAAGCGGTTGAAACGAAACCGCTCGCCACAAACTCAAAATATCTGTCGCTTTTTACGGACCGACCACATACAAGCTTGCAGTCGAAGCACGGGTTGATATTTAGAAGCAATGGCATCAACCCAACTTCACGCCAAGCTTTTTGAATCTGTTCAAAGATGCCCTTGGTTGAAATTCAGTCAATAGAGTCTCGTTCATCAAACTCAGAGCCTTCGTCATCACTTTCACCATACAGTACTCTAGCTACAATATATATGACGAGTATGATAGTAAGAATTAGATAAGCAGTGAGAGCTGGATTTTCGGAGTCAGTGCATCAACGGTGTGCTGGAAATGCGAGCTGACACGCAGTCAGGCAGATTATCACATTTCAGTTTCCCGGTAGTGCTGTGGACTCATCTTCCCCTCCGAGGTCGAGTAAGAGCTGCCTGCTGGCCACAGACCTGACCTGGCTGTTGAGAGACCAACACATTGAACCTGCCTGGATAATGTCCTACTCCTGTCCCATGTCAGTTGACGACGACATCTAGCGTGGCTGTCAGTCGCAAAAGATCGTGTAACGATGTCATTCATTCAACCCGTTTGCTCATCTCTATCTCTGCGCTCTACTGCGTCTCAGCCGTCTTGACGACATGGTCGACGCCTGCGATGGCGTCGCAAAGCACGGAAACCTTCAGCCCGTCCGTCTTGGTGACTGGCGCAAACTGCGTGTTGATGCGCGACAACTTCCACGCCACGTGCTTGACCTGGAGCAGCGTCTTGTCGTCGCTCAGTAGCAAGTAGAAACCGTACGGCTTGGGCTTCTGGAAGCGGCCACGCGCCGTGTGCGCATTCGCCAGCACCGTCGTATCCTGACAAGGCACCGAGCCCATCTTGATCTTCAGCTCCACGCTCACGACTGTCTTGGCGTCATTTCCCGTCATTTTGGTCGTGACGGTGAAGCTAGGAACGCCAAGCAGCACGCGCCCCAGGTCCGTGAGCTGTTTGTCGTTCCACTTGTCACTCATTTTCTTCAGCTCTTTCACCAATTGCGGGCGCTTGGATTCATCGGAGCCGACAAAGCCGAGAAAGGTGCGAAGGTCATCGAAGCTCGTGAGCTTCAAGCTCTTCTGCAGGTGTGTCGCGGTGCGGTCGTCGATGCTCGGCAACTGCGTCAGGACAGCACTCGTGCAAGGCCACACGCCCTGGACGAGACCCTGAGAGAGATGGACACCCGCCTCCACAAGCTCCTGGTGCTTGAGGAACGCGCAGATATCGATGGCCGCACTCAACAAGCGCGGCAACTGGTCCAGCAGCGCACGCAGGTCGTTACCAAAGTCGCTCGACGGCATGCGAAGCCCCTGCAAGTGCATCTGCAACAGCAGGAATGCCTTGAGCTCACTTCCGTGGGTCTCCAGCAGCATCTTCTTAGGCGTCGCGAAGAGCTGCGTCAGCGGCGAGAACTTGACTTGCGCGCACAGCTCGGCCGCGAGCCCGCTCTGCACTTCGTGGTGACGCAACGGTGTGGTTTCCAGCAGCTCGACACTCGACGCGCAGATCGTGCGAAGCATCGTCAGCAGCCAGAACTCCTTCTCGCCCTTGTCTTGCGTTAGGGACTGCTTGAAAGCCCTGTGCATCTTCGCGACGGAGCGCACGTCCACATACAACGTGGCCGCAATCTTGCCCAGAAACGTCGGCTTGAGAACACCTGTCTTCTTGTCCAGCGTGGCGCATTCGTTATCCACAAGCGTCTTGATCGTGCCATCGACGAGCTCTTTGAAGAACGCCTCCACTCCACCCGCCGATTGCTGACCGTAGCCGTAGAAGCTCGGGTTGTTCACCACACGCTGGAACAGCAAGCTCCAGCTCAGGTACTGGACGACGTCCTTCGTGTGCTGAATAAGTCCACTCGCGATCTCTGCATTGAGGGGGTTCTCCAGGTGATCACCCAGCGTCGACTCGATCACCAGTGGCTCGTACAGAAGACGCTGGATCATATTCTTCTTCGCGTCCTCCACCAGCACACACGCGACGCCCTTGTCATCGAGTAGCGGTCGACCAGCACGACCAATCATCTGCAGCAAGTCACTCAGCGGGTAGGATCGGTAGCGACCGTTCTGGAAGAATTCGGTTCCCTTGATCACGACGAGATGGGCTGGCAGGTTCACGCCCCAAGCAAGAGTCGACGTGGAGATCACGACCTGGATCATCTTGTCGCGGAACAGCTTCTCCACGAGCTCGCGGTCATTGCGCGATAGACCGGCGTGGTGGAGGCCGATGCCAAACGACAGCGTGTGCTTGAGCGTCTCATCGTGCACGCGACTACCGCGACCGTGGACGATCGCGTCCATGATGCTGTCGTCGACCTTGAGGAACGGCTTCGCACCGTGATTCGTGCTGCTCTCACTGTCGGCCTGGGCGACACAAAACTGAATCAAATCCAGCGCCGTGAGCTTCGTCTGGGCCTTGGACGACACGAAGATCAGCGCGGGTTTCTCTGGTGAGTGCGTGCGTATCGCCATGAAAGTCGGCTTGTTCATCGCCGCCATCCGCGACACATAGTGCCGTTCTGGGAAACCCTGGATGTGAACTTCCATCGGCACAGGACGCACCGACGCACGGAAGTTGTACACCTGGCCATCGTTGTCCTTGGTGATTCCGAGCCAGTGGCCGACGTTGTGGGCGTTCGCCAGTGCAGTCGACAGACCGAGCAGACGAATCTCATGGTCCCCGTCCTTGAAACGACGCAAGCGGCTCACGAGCACCTCCAGCACGGCTCCGCGAGACGACTCGCCCACCAAGTGCACTTCGTCGAGGATCACGAGCGCCGTGCGCTTCATGAGCTGTCGGCCAACCCCTCCATTTCGCGTGAGTAGATCCCACTTTTCAGGTGTCGTCACGACAATCGACGCCGTGCGCAGTACGAAGTCGACGCTGACAAGCGTGTCGCCCGTGACCTCTACCACCTTCTTGCGCAGCTTTGGGTGCTGCTCGAAACGCGCCTTCCACTCGGCCACCTTCTCCCGCGCCAATGCCTTCAGTGGAGCGATGTAGACGATCAACGATGGCGGTGGGGACGACGGAGATGTTTCCTCCGTCTTCTCCTTGGCTGCAGCAGCCGCGGCGTCCACCTTGTTCCACACTCGAAGCATCGCCAACTCGGCGCACATTGTCTTTCCACTGCCGGTAGGAGCACATAGAAGCACGTTTCCATCTTGGTGGTACAACTGGTGGAACGATTGCGTCTGGATCGGGTTGAAGTACTGGAACTTGGACACGTACAGCGACTGGTACACTGGATTCTGCAGTGAGAGCAGCGGTTGCGGGTGCAGCGTGAGGAGTTTGGTGTACATCTCGTTCTCCTTCTCCTTGTCGGTCTTCACCTTTCCGCCAGGCGCCTCCTCTGGTACGTACGACACGTCGTAGTAAGACTCGATACCTACGAATCGATCCGAAAGAAGTCGTACGACATAGTTGGCGTCGCCGCATTCGCTGGAGATGAAAACAGGCACGAAACACTCCATGTCGAGGCTCTGAGTGCCTTCCTTCCACCCGAGAAATCGGCTTTGGTGGAGAACGACGTACTCGGAATGGTAGATGAAGCCCGTGACGGCGTCCTCCACCCACAGCCAATAGCTCAGCGATCGACCTCCGACCGCGTGCTCGCGCCACTCGTGAAAGAGCGGTCGTAGCGCGTACGAAAGACGGAGCATGTTGCCTCCGAATGGCTGCGCGATCACATTCTCCACGTCCACGAAAGGCAGCAGCGTCACCCACTTGCGCGCCTTCGATGAGAGCTTGTCCAGTCGGTACTCCGGCTCTGCCGACAAGGCATCGTAGAGATTCACGTGCTGCTGCTCGACGATACCGACGACGTCCATCGGCACGTTAGGCAACTGCAGTAGCAGGCTCTGGTCCCACCACATCTTTTGGTCAATCGCATTTGCGAGTTGCAAAAACTTCTCGGCTTGGCGCGCATTGTTCTTCTTCAGGCAGATCTCAAACAGAGCACGACACACACGCGATGCATTCTGCGCCACGTAGTTGGTATCGGAGATCAGCGTGAAGCTCGACACTCGCGCGCGGCCAATGAGGGCTTGCAGCAACACGTTTGTCTTGCCCGTGTAGCTCTCAATGCCACCGCCACGCACGTCGAATCGACAGAAGTTGCGCTTGAGCTTCTCCAACTCGTTCATCTCATCCTCACGCGCCTTGAGCTGTTCGAATTCGTTGCTGCTGCAAAGCACCAGCAGTGCCTTGTCCCAGTCGAGGCCGTCATCGTCCTGATCGCCACCTTGGGTGCTCGACTTGGTGTCCAGGAGGTCATTGAACGTCTGGATGGACGTGTGCTGGATGTAGAAGTGACTGGCCACACGACCCATCGAGGTCACGGAAAACGCGATCTTCTTGGCCTCGTCCACGTTCTGATCAAGACGCGTCTTCTCCCTCAGGATCTTGATCATTCGACACGACTGCAGCTTCTCCGCGGCATCCATGAGCAACTGCTTACGTCTCTCAACCAGCAGCGGATCACCTTGCACGTCCTCATACTTGAGACCATACGAAATGGGGTTCTTCTTCATACGCACGAACAGGTACGTGTAGCTGAGCCACTCACACGCTTCATCGAGGTTGGTGACCGTGCCAGACACGATCTCAGCGTTCAGGTGGTCGGGCAGGGCCTTGATGAGCGCCGACTCCATCGGAATACCCGTCGTAAGCAGTCTCAAATAGTGTGGCAGCTGCTCTTGCGTCGTCATGAGCACAGCGTCACCACTGGTATCGTACTGCGGACGACCAGCACGACCGAAGATCTGCATGACGTCCAACATGCTGAGCTGCGTGATGCCACCCTTGTCAGCGTTGTACACTTGCGTGCCCTTGATCAGCACTGAGTGCGCAGGCAAGTTGACACCCCACGCGAGCGTCGCCGTACAGCACAACACGCGGATGTATCCCCTCTCGAACAGTTCCTCCGTCAGATTTCGATCACTTCGAAGCATACCGGCGTGGTGGATACCAAGGCCGTACTGGAAGAGCTCCTTCAACTCTTTGTTGCGACTCTTTTGGAGACGGTCGAGCAGGTTCATCGGCATCTTTGGGATATCCTGCGGCGGAAGGAACGACTCCAGAAGTCCTGGCTCATCCTCGTCGTTCATCGCCAACTCGACAATCGCACGCATCGTCGCCGCCGTTTCCTTGCGCGAGTGCACAAACACCATGACCTGTTCCTGGTTGCGCACTTGTGTGAGACAGTGGGTGAGCGCCAGCTTGTTCATCAGCAACTGGACCTGACGCTGCTTGCTCATGTTGCTGCCTGCACCCGCATTGGCGGCCTTGCTCTTCGCACGGTCTTCTTCCGTCTCCAGAGTCGACACGAGCTGACTGGCGCTCAAATCCAACGCGGCCTTGAGGCTGTTGCCCGATGTACTCACACCGATAAATGTTTGATCGAGCGGAACTGGTCGGTAGGTTGAGTCGAAGAAGAACAAGCCTCCTTTTCCACCATTCGTTGCCGCGTTCTGTGCCTTCGCGTCACCTGGAGGCACGTACACACGCAGGAATGTCGCGACGTCGGCGTAGTTGGGCAGCGTTGCCGACAAGCCCACGATACGGATCATGCTCTGCGTACTTTCAACACGACGCAGTGTACGCGCCACAATCGTCTCAATCACAGGACCTCGCTGATCCGCAAGCAAATGGACTTCATCGATGATGAGCAACTTGACTTGGCTCAGCAGAGCCTGCTGGGCCGTCGACTTTCGCGTGATCACATCCCACTTTTCTGGCGTCGTCACGATCACATGCGTCTCCTCGATCTCCTTCTTCGTGAGCTGCATGTCACCCGTCAGCTCGGCCACCTTGAGCTTGAGATCACGAAGCCGCTCGCCGAATTTGGTCACGACTTCCTGCGCAAGTGCCTTCATGGGCGCCACGTAGATGATCTTCATCTGACGCATCGCATTGCGTTCCTGGCGCTGCATCTGCGACTTGACTTCGTGGAGAATCGTGAGCATGGCGACGTTTGTCTTACCGGCACCCGTCGGCGCACACACGAGCAGGTTCTGGTTCGAGTTGTACGCAGTGTCAAAGAGCTTGGACTGCAGTCGGTTGAGCGACTTCGTGCCCTTGAACGCCGTCTGCGCAAATGGCTCGAGCTGCGAGATCGGCACGAGCGTCTCGTCCTTGGCCAGCTTCTTCTTGGCATGGGCAGGGATGAACACGTGCTCGTAGCCTTTGTAGTACGTGCGCTTGGTCGACGACGGCAATGACAGCATGCCGCCCGACGTGAGCTGTCCCGCGGCACCGTCAGTGTTGAAGCCACCGCGCAGCTCTCCAAACTCCTTCAGCAGCATCGACGTCGACTCGTTGCGCTGGTCTTCCTGCTCGAACTGGCGCTGGAGACGCAGCACTTCCAAGTCGTAACCGGCGTTCTCGAGCCATTGCATCGAGTCTTCGTCGTCCTCTCCAGCATTACCGCGGCCTCCGGCGTTGGCCTTACGTTGCGCCTTACGTTGTTGCTTCTGCTGCTGCAACTCCGACGCCGAATGGATCGAAAACGACGACGCAGGACGCGCCTGAGCCGAGGCAGCGGGGGCTTGGGCCAGTTGCTGCTGCTTGACGGCGTCCTGCAGCGACTGGCGCGTCACGCTGCCGCCACGCGCCATGCTCTTGCCGTTCTGAATCACGAATGCGATCAGATCCATGCCTTCCACGCCCACGAGGCCGAACAAATGCGACTGGATGAGGTCGTCCTGGCCATTCGCATCCTGCACAGTCTGTACGATCGTCTCGGCCAGCTCCTCCTTGGAGAAAATCGCAAACTGCGTGGCTGCGATGTACTTGCCACAGTGCTCCAGCAAATGCTGCGCAACACTCGCTGTCGGCTTGCTGGCCTTCGCCTTGGTCTTTGGATCCGGACGCTTGGTCGTGACCACGGCGCCGACGGCCGAGCGCGTCTTCTCTCGCTCCGTGGCTTCGCGCAGATCCGCGTGGTCCACACACAGCACACGCAGCAGCTGCGTGTCCTTCTGCGAGTACACTGGCGCATCAAACGGGTCGCTGTAGGCGTCGTTTCCGTCGAATTCCGCCAGCCATTTCGCACGAGGAGGCGGCGGAGAACCGCTTTTCGCGGCCGATTGCGGAGGCGGAGGACGCTTCTTGGACTTACCGTTCGCAGAGGAGGTGGTAGAGGCATCCTTCTGCTTGGTAGTGGTGTCGGCTGGCGTCTGCGGCGTCGGGAACGCCGCTCGCAGCGCGTCGAAGAAACTCATTCCGGTCGAAGGTGTCGCCATGTTGGCCTGCGTTTTCGGTTGTGAGGAAGAATCGGATGGGGGCAGATCGCACAGAAGTATTGGATTAAGTGAATAATCGAATAGCATCCCTGATATGATGTCTGCGCACGGGACACATGACCATCACTCACAATTTGACATGGCTACACTCTTCCAGAAAGAGCATTCGCCGAAAAAGCCTGACCGGGATGCCAGTGGCGCGCAGCTGATGAGCTGCGCGCCTTCCTGTAAACTCGGTGTTGTGTGGAGACAACAAGGTGTACTCTGATGTGATGACTACAGTTTATTGGTACGTCCGAGAAAGACTGAGTGTAATAGGGAGCGCAGATCCCAATCCCGTAATGGGTTCCATGGGCGACGTGAAATGAAAGCCCAGTTATCGCCCCTCCAGTTTTACACAAGGGTCCAAAAGCTTGGAACTGGTACTGTATGTTGGTGGCTCGATGCGGTAACGATAGGATATTTCCTGTGCAAATTTTGAGAATCATGTGCACTGGTCGTTACATGGTAATACTTCCAAATGCAAGCTTCGTGGAGCTGCGGTTATTTTCAGGTCGTTGCGAGTGGTTTCTGCCAACTTTTCGGGCACTTAGCCTCCTCACCGTCAAACACGAGATTGCATTGCATGTACCATAACCACAGCTTCGAGAGCACCGCTGTGTCGCCCTCACACACGCAGCCTCCACTGAGCCGCTCGTCTCGGATCAATGAAGAAGGTCTACGTCGGCGAAGAAGATGCTGCAGCAACTGGCGGACCGTCTTGCGATGTACCTGTACAAGCACGCGTCGCGCAGGCACGACACCGAGGGCCCATGGCTCAGCACTTGCTCTTGGTTTTATGGATCGGCATCGTGGCAGCTCCGTTCGTTTTTCAGGTGCGCAGCTTCTCGGAGCTCGCTGCGCGACACAATATCACGCAGAACCTCATCCCTCCAGAAGGTGCCACGCGCGTCACGACGGAAGC
>JAADXE010001085.1:0-11290 GCA_023337545.1 Pythium coloratum
GCGCGCCGTCTGCCCCGTCGACTCCTGATACTGATGACGATGCTTCCAGCGGAACGGTCCACGAATTCGAACCTCTCGATGTTGGAGATTTTGACTATCCGCTGGATAGTTTTAGCGAAGGGCTCACTTTCGACGGCCTGCTTTCTGCTGAAGATCTCCTTTCCAGCCCGCTCGATGGTGGCCTGGTCGTCGGCTAATCGAGCACCGCGCGAAGGTGACTTCTCGCGCTTCGCCTTCCTGCATATTCTTCACTTCACCACTCGGCTGTCGACTGCAGTTCCAGTTATTCGGCGTCGACGGCACGCTCTGTCTCGACGTTGGTACCTTGCCTTGTTCCATTGATCATCTTCTTTAGCGACGAACCTCAACGCCCCATCACCAACCAACAACTTCTATACTGTTGGGTTTTGTCGCTGGACCAAAATGATCATTAGGACAAGACAGGGTAACACAACAATAACTATCCGCTTTCGACTGCGACGCAGGCTAACGATTTAAAATCACGTTTGTTTGGTCATACTACGTATCCGGATACCATAGTAGAGGCGGTGCATAAGGCCTTCGCATCTCCACCAATTCGTTGGCCTCAACCATTGCAGCGGTGGTTCATGGACGCAAACGGATGATGAAAAAAAAAACCGCCCATGCAAAGCTGAGCATCGAAGAATCGGAAGTTTGAAGCCGATTCATGGTGGCGCGGTAGCTTTATTGTGGAAGCCCCTTTGATATGGGAAGGTGACCCTGTGTGATGTATTTCCGTATTGTGTATGACGCCCAGTCCTCAACCCTCCTGCGCTCACACGACCACTTCGACTTGACCCAGCAACAAGTCATCAACTTGCCGCTCCAATTGCTCAAGTGAAAACTGCACCGCCGTAGCAACAAATGCCTGCAGGATCGCTGCTTCTTCCAGCGACATGACGGAGCGCGTGTTGGCCGGCTTGGAAGCCTGCAAGTGGAGTAGAACCTCACTCGCTGCCTCCGAATCGCTTGTGCTTGGACGCACTTTCCGAAACACGGCCCATTGCTTCATGTCCACCCCCACGGCATTCCACGGCGCCTCCGTGGTCTCGGCCGGCCAAGTAGAGCTGGTCATGAGCATAATGTGGCGATCGTCTTCTATCATACGAGTGCGAGCGGCGACACCACGGTACTTGGCCAAGCCCGTCGGGGTTCGAAACCGAACAGTAAAGAACAACACCTCCCGCGTCGACTCTTTCTCGATGTGCTGCGGAAAACACGGATTCCAAACGAGTTAGATAACCACATAAGGACCCACACAACTCATCAGGTCACGTACATCTAGCTTGTAGGTTCCATCGTTGATCGGTCGAGTCGGATCGCCAGTCCAAATGCAATTGCTCAAGGCAGATACCGAATGCGGCGTTGAGCGTCGCAGGCGGCACGTACTGAGCACCGCACCGGAGGTTATCACGCTGTCTTCGTGGTGATTGGTCACCACATCTCCAAACTCGTGGCGTGGTGCTTGATACAATTCATCCGCAAACACATTCTCGAGATCGCTGTACATACTTCCCACGACTGCGATGAGCTCCTGGCGCTTGGCCGATAGCGTCGGCGTGTCCGCCTGCACCAATGGCCACTCGACTGCTAGTGACGGAATCTACATGACCAAACACACCGTTAGTCCGAGATAACAACCAACAGCTCCCAGAAAGGCGGCTAGCACGTACACCCATCTGAGCTCTTTGCACGAGCCGTGTGAGCCCCTTGACGATCTGCAATTGGTTCAGAAGTTGCGCACGGAGCTGCTGGTTCTCGAGCTGCGACTCGCGCATGAGCTTATATTGGCGCGTTGCCACACCCATCCACATGGCCTCTCGTGGCGTGTACTCTCCTTCCTTGGCCTGTTCGATCGCGTGCATCGCTGGTTTGCGTCCTTCGCGATGGCACTTGCGAGCCAATGCCAGCAGACTTTCAAGATCCGCCACGGACTGGCGCAGCGCGTCGATCTCGTTCTTGGGGCGGTGGTTACGGATGCGCTTGCGCTTCTTTGGCGGCGGCTTGGTGCTTTCACTCGTCTCCCCATCGGCCGAGGAGCTGTTGCTTGAGGGGCTACCAGATCGCACGACCACGCGGCTCGTAGGCGCAGCCTCCGAACGCCGCGGACTCAAGTGCGCCTCGTGGCTACGCGCGACGTCCTCCAGCAGCGCATCCAGCAGCGCGTCGGGCGCGGCAGAGCCGTCCAGCGCCGCGATCACCGAGAGCCACGACGTGTCTTCTGTCTCCATGCTCGTTGGTCGCTCCCTCTCTTCTTGTCTGATTGTGTTCATGTCTGTTTGGCTGTCTGTCATCAGTGTACCGTACACTGTCCATTGGACTGGCCGTATACTTTCCGCGTGGAGGGTACTGCAACAGTTGCTGCCGTTGAGAGTGGAACGTCGTGCGATGAGAAGACAGTTTTCACTTGTCACAACACCCACGCGGCAAGGCTTGCGTGACGACAGCGAGAAAGTACACGGCACCACCCTGGGTTCCCCGTCGCTTTTCGTCTTCCGACGTTCCTTTCAGACTGAGCCTCACTGGGTGACTCACCCAGTGATTCCTGTACTGTTCTGTACATGTAGCGTGGGAGAACGTGATGGCCACGGTGGCCACGGCTTGATGAGTGGAGAGTGACACGGACATAACTGCGAGCCTCATCAAATTGAACTTTCGGAGTTCTCCATGGACGTTGCGGCTGCCGCACCTACGACTTTCCCGAGCCAATAGCCAATTCATCCTCACCACTCAAACTCGTCAGCATCTTTCTTGGGCACATTATTCGAAACCCCTGACACACAAACTGTGTGCGGCGCTTAGGATCTGGACAAACTGCGGTGCCTTCTGTATTGAAGACAGGGCGCCAATTCTTGTCGTCTTCCCTATCGACGTCTTCCATGGGATGTTCGACCCCTCCTCTCTGTGTGCAGTAGACCACTTAATCCGGCTAACCCCTCTATGGAACTCTGTTGATCGTGGTCATCGTCGCGGCGTTGCTATGCATGACTGCACGATACTACTACCTCTCACCGAAATATACATCATTAGCAACTACTTCAAGTAATGCTGTTTGGAGGCCAAAACTGGTGATACTCGAACGGATATTTTGATTTTTTGCTCGTCAGTTGGTCCTTCGCCCATTGTGTACTGCGTCTACCTCGACTCGATGGTCACCACTTGGCAGTTGATGTTAGCGTCCGTGCTGCCGTTAAGCTTGGTCCTTGTGCGGTCAACTGGCCTCGAAAACGTCGTTTTTCAAGCCGAGTAGCATGCCGTCGAGTTTGAGCTGCATGTAGTTCATGCTGAACTGGACAGTCTTGACCACAAACTCCTGCAGCCTGGTGGCTTCAAGTGGAGTCATGTGAAGCGGAGCGTCCAAGAGCTTACAGGCTTTCATGGTTGTGCGCACTTCTGTGAGCGGGCCACCTCCACCCGACGTCTGAGAAACTCTTACGTCGATCCACTGCTTCGTGTCCATACCAACAAGATTCCACGGCGACCGATTTGCTGGATTGGGCCATAGAGAGCTCGCGAAAACGATAGAGCGCCTGCTGGAGTCCCACACGCGAAGACGCCGTACGATCACACACTTCGCTTCTGAAGTCCCACCAACCCGAATCGTGCCTTGCACAATTTGTCGGTCTGCGGCCTGCTCAAGGTGCTAGTACACGGCCAAAAGGTGAGCGACGCGATCATATCCAACCTGCTGATCAATAAAAGTTTGTCGCTCACCTCCACTTGGAATGTTTCCTTGCCTCGCTTGCTCGGAGCGTCGAGTAGCCACAGCAGCTCACCCACATCCGCAACAGAATGAGGCGCATAGCGTCGAACGTAGCCGCTCGCCAGTGGCGCCCTCGGCGAGATCACGAAGTCTTCATAGCGGTATGTTGTCGAATCACTCAGTTCCTCTGTGGTTGATTTGAACGGGTCGCTGCCAAACACTGTTTCGATGGAGTCGTACATCTCGGTAGCAATTTCCAGAAGGTCCTGGCGCTTGGACGAGAATCTGTCGGCGTTTGGGTCCGCCAAAGCCCGCGGAATGAGTTCTGGCGGAATCTATTGGGAGTCAAATACATAGAACAATATCAGAATCCAAGAATCACAGTACAGTACCAGCCGCCCGCCATGGACAAGTGACGTACCCCGCACTGCGCACGCCGTGCAAGTCGCGTGAGTCCCCTGACGATTTGCATCTGGCTCAGGACCTGCTCGCGGAGCTGCTCGTTCAGGATCTGCGCCTCGCGCATGTAGTTGTACTGACGCGTCGCCACGTCCATCCACATATCTGCTGTGGACGAATACTCGGCCCGCTTTGTCTGGTCGCTGGCCAACAGTGGCGGCGCGGGTCCATTTCGCGAACGCTGTCGCGTCAACGCCAAGAGGTTCTCGAGGTCTGTCGCCGCGCGTCGCAGGCGGTCGATCTGCTCCTTCGGACGGTAGTTATTCGCTCGCTCGCGCTTGCGCTTTCGCTTCGTTGGTGGCTGCAGCGTGCTGTCCGTCGATGAGCAGGAGCCGGAGCTGCCGGGTGACATCACTACGGCCGCTTGTCTTACAGGCGAACGAGGGGGACTGGCCACCACCGCAGTATCGAGACTGCTAGTTCCTTCATTCAGCAGCACATCCAGCAGCTCGTCCGCAGTCGCGCCGTCTCCAAAGGCCGCGATGTCGTTGAGCCAGGACGAGCCTTCCATCTCCATTTTCATAAGTGGGCAATTGTGACTGTTTCATGCCGAAGTACGCAAGTGGACGTATATTTCTAACGGTCCAAGTACGCGGAACTGAGACTTGTGAACGCGTGACGCTCAGGAGACAGACAACTCGCGAGGCGATGCCTGTTGGAGATACATCTAGCATCATGTCCGAAAACCACGCCGCATAATCTGTCTCCTGGGTAGCCAATCTGACTGTGTGAGTGATGGAGACAGCATACTACGCGTAGAATTCGAAGTACCGTACTTCGAAGTTCGTCTTTATGAACAGGTCCTTGAACCGTAGCAATCGTTCATGGTGGACATTACGGGAACAATTGCCGTCGCCGATGGCTTAGTGCAGATCCAGAACGACCTGGCCACTCGATTCGAGGAACAAGCTGTCGAGTTTGTTGTGGAGGCGGTTGACGACGAACGCAGTGTTTTTGGTTGCAAATTCCTGCACCAGATTAGCCTCCGCCAACGATGATTCAGTGGGCAAGTCCTGCCGCTTCCGCGATTCAATGTAGGATCGCATTTCGACGTGAGGTTCGCCGCTATCTGATGGCTTGGACTCGCGCAGATCAATCCACATCCGATTGCAGATTCCGAGCGCATTCCACGGGGACTCGTTTGCTGGATTTGGCCACAGCGTGAGCACGGAGACGATGGAACGACGCGAGGAGTCCCAGACGCGAACACGACGGACATGGAGCAGCTTCGCTCGAGCTGTTGCTGAGAAACGGACCGTGCCATGGTAGAGCTGGAATTCATCAGCCAGCTCAATGTCCTAGCACACGTGCAACACACCAGTAAGTTGCTGTCAAGAACGGAAGACAGAGCATCAATCAACAAACCTCGACGAAGAATGACTCGATGGGGCGCGTCTTCGGCAGATCAAGCTCCCACAGCATATCGGTTACTTCAGCGACCGGTTTTGGGAGGTAGCGGCGACTTGAACCGGTCGCCAGCGGTGCCCCCGGCGGGATCTTAAAGTATTGGAAACGACTTGAGGTGATGTCGTTCAGCTCCAGAGTCGACGATGCGAATGGCTCGCCAGCGAAGACGGTTTCTATCGACTCATACATCTCGGCAACAATATCCAGAAGCTCATTGCTCTTTTCTGCGAAGACAGCCGCCGCTGTTGCTGAGGGCAAACTTCGTGGAATATCGTACGACGGCAACTGTACAACACGGACACAGAGTGAAAACAATGATTAGAAGGCAGCATATGAAGTATATCATACCCCTGCTTGAGCTCGTTGCACGAGCCGCAAAAAGCCCCGCACGATCTGCATCTGGTTGAGAACCTGCGCGCGCAAATGCTCGTTCTGGACCTGCGACTCGCGCATGAGCTTGTACTGGCGCGTGGCGATTCCCATCCACATCGCCTCTTTCGGCGTGTAGTTGGCCGTTGAAGTATCCATTTGGTCAGCAAGGAGCAGCGGTGCGACGCGTCCGGTTTTGCGACGCTGTCGCGCCAGCGCCAAGAGATTCTCGAGGTCCGCCTTGGAGCGGCGCAAGCCGTCGAGCTCTTTCTTGGGGTTGTAGTTGCGCACGCGCTGCTTCTTCCGCCGAGGTGTCTTTACGTCTTCTGTCTCCCCATCGACAGACGAACTGGAGCTGGACGTGTCCGTTGATTTCGAGATGATTGTGTGACTTCTCTGCGTGTAGGGAGGGAGACGTGGGCTCGAGTAAACATGGCTGCGCGCGACGTTGGCCAGCATCTCATCCAGCAGCGCGTCTGGCGGTGCGAGGTCGCCAAGCGCCGCTACGGTCTCGAACCATACCTTGTCATCTGTCTCCATTGTGGTTTTGCCGTGGGCTTTTCTCGAGTGACTGTCGTCCTGGTAGATTAGGTTAGGACACGGACAGTGGTCAGTGAGTGTTGATGTCCTGCAGGCTCAGTACTGTACTGTCGGTCGCCCAGCGCCCAGGACGCCGAGACAGTTGCTGTTGTTCATGGATGCCGTATGGTTCACGTGTCGCAAGTTGCATGCACCGTTACTACATCCAAATTGAGCGCTGCGGGATTTTCCAGCGATGATCAGTGTCATGCTGACTTTTTATCAAGACATTGTCACAACGTACAGTACTTCAGCATCCGCTCGCCACCTTTAGTCTCGGTGAAATGACGATTTCAAGGTCCACGTCGAGATCGAAATGCTTGAAAGTGGAAGCCAACTCAGCGAACCAATAACATTCTACATGAAAACTGTCGAGGACCTTCCAACAGAACTAGAGTGCCAAGACGACCTCGCTACTGGACCCAAGCAGGATGCTGTCGAGCTTGTTTTGGACGCGGCCGACGGAGAACGCGATGACCTTGCGTGCGTACTCCTCAATCACACGGACTTGCATCGGCGTCACCACTGTGGACACCTCCTCCATCCTGTTCAAATCGGTGCGTACACGCATTTCTACCAGTGGTTCGTCGTTGTTGGATTGGCGAATGTCGATCCACTGCTTCGATGTCACCCCAATAGCATTCCACGGGGACTCGCTTCCTGGATTCGGCGAGAGCGAGCTCACGGAAACGATGGAGCGCCGTGAGGGTCCCCAGATGCGAGCACTACGCACCAGCACAAAAGTGGCGTCGGCTGAAGGTGAAAAGCGGACAGTGCCATGGAAACTATGGACGTCCTCCGCATGCTCGACGTCCTAGAACAAGGTATCAAGAAAAGTCAGACCTCAGACTACAGTAGCTACCAGTGTACGGATAGGCTGAGCCTACCTCCACGCTGAATGACCCGGCGGGGCGGGTTTTCGGTAGATCAAGGTTCCACAGCTGCTCACTCACTTCTGCCACCGACAGCGGAGCGTATCGGCGACCTAAGCCGCTCGCCAACAGAGCTCCCGGCGGGATTGACTGTTCATGGAAGCGGGTCGTCGTGATCTCGTTTAGCTCAAGCACAGAGGACTCAAACGGCTCGCCAGCGCACGCTTCACCAATAGAATCGTGCAACTGGGCAGCAATATCCAGGAGTTCTTTGCGCTTCAATGAGAAGGTTGTCGCCGCTGCGTCAGGTAGCGCACGCGGAACGCGGTCGGATGGCAACTGTGCAGCACAAAACAACGGTCTCAGTTCTAGCCAATGCTCCATGTCCATGCCAAAGAAGGAGCACACATACCCCTGCTTGAGCTCGTTGCACGAGCCGAAGAAAGCCCCGCACGATCTGCATCTGGTTGAGAACCTGTGCGCGCAAATGCTCGTTCTGGACCTGCGACTCACGCATGAGCTTGTACTGGCGCGTGGCGATTCCCATCCACATCGCTTCTTTTGGTGTGCAGTTGGCTATATCCGGCTGATCTGCAAGGAGCATAGGCGTCACTCGTCCGGTCTTGCGGCGTAGTCGCGCCAGCATCAAGAGGTTCTCGAGGTCTGCCTTGGAACGGCGCAAGCCATCGATCTCTTTCTTCGGGTTGTGGTTGCGCACGCGCAATCGCTTCCGTGGAGGCTTCTTCGCGTCGTCGGTCTCCCCATCGATAGATGCGCAGGAGCTAGACGTGTCGTGTGATTTCGAGACGATCGCGTGACTTCTCTGCGTGTAGGGAGGGTAGCGCGGGCTCGAGGAAACGTGGCTGCGTGCTACTTCGGCTAGCAGCTCATCCAGCAGCACGTCTGGCGGCGCGTGGTCGCCAAGCGCCGCCATCGCTGAAAGCCATACCATGTCGTCTGTCTCCATTGTGATTTTTTACTGTCGTCCTGGACGGCTTTTGGATGAATGACGACTGTCGTCTTGGATGGTTTTCGGATGAGGGACGATGAGAACTGAGGACGGTGATGCGTGAGCGTTCGGTCTCCTTCGCCGAAGGCTTCGGGTTGTGTACAGATGGAAAGGCGAGAGACAGTTGCCGTCGTTGATGGGTGAGGAGCTCAGTTCATATGTCACAGATGGTTGTGCTCGATTTGTTCGATTATGCTCAAGCACATGCATTCCTTGCACAAACCTCGTCGGCATAGTACTCTAGTGACGTCCAGTACTACGCCGCCAATGCCACGGCTTGGCCGAAATGGACGTTGTCAATATCTCGGTGCAATCGTTCCATCATAAAGCGAACAGTCTTCGCCACAAAGTCTTGCAATACGGTGGCTTCACCGCCCTCTGAAACGGAGAACGAACGTGCGAGCTTGGAAACTTGCGTGTTCACAAGCACCTCTGAGCGTGGATCCGTCATTGGAGCGTCCTGCGGGAGGAGCAGAAGCCACTGCTTGATGTCGATCCCCACAGAATTCCACGGTGACTCGTTTGCCGGATCTGGCCATATCGAGCTGGCACCGACGAAGACATGGCTCGGGGAGCTCTGATTCCGAAGCAAAACGCCCGCACCGTACAGGATAATCGGCCCTCTCGCACACTTGAAGCGAATGCGGTACTGCAAGATCTGGTGTTTGGTGGATTGCTCTATGAACTGCAAGATATGCCAAGAATACATGAGTCGAGGTGCGAGGATCAGCGTTGGCTAATACAGCAACTTACCTCAAGTTGCAAGGTATCCTCCGGGATTCCGACGTCGATCTTCCTCGCCCATAGCGATTCGCTCAGCGTAGCAATGTACTGAGGAACGTGACGACGAATCCACACGCTGGCCAGCGCGGTTCCGGAAGGAATGCTTTCTCCATACTGCCGATAGAACATCGTATCGCTCACTTCCTGGTGAGTTGACACGAATCGCTCGTCGCTGAAGATGTGGTCGAGGACAGTCTGCTTCTGCATCTGCGTGGTCATTTCCTGCAGCTCATCGCGTTTCAATGCGAACATGGCTGTATCCACCAATGGTGTCGTGGGTGAGGTCCCCTCCATCGGATTCTGCGCAACGCAATCACAAGAGCATCAATCAATGAATCATCATCTCGAGGGAGCAAGCTTTCCAAACGTACCGCTTTTTCTGCGCGCTGGATAACCCGCATGAGCGCCTGGATCACATCAGCGTGAGCTTGGACTTGGCTACGGAGCTGTTGATTTTCACTCTGAGAAGCCCGCAAGCGGAAGTACTGGCGCGAGGCAACGTCCCTCCACAATGAGTCGGATGACATGCTACCCTCGTCTGCGGCTGGTGTACGTAGGCCTGCTTGGCGTCGCTGGTGCAGCAATTGGACCACGTACTGGAGATCGAGGATAGATCGCTGAAGAACCTCAATTTCGTCCTTGAGACGTACAGAACGCTGGAGCTTGGGCAGCTGCTTCCCTTCAGTCCCCTGCTTGGTTTCCCCGTACGTTCCCTCACGGAGTTGATACGGATCCGAAGTGTCTTGCCTAGGAGTTGGCGATGTACTGGATACCACTGATGTGTCACCGACCTCCGCCAAGTACGCTTCATTCAAGGTCTTTCCGTCAACAATCAGCGTGCGTGGGAGGTTTTCGAGGCTCTCCAACTCCATTGGACCTGGTGATCCAGAGAGCCACGACAAATCCTCCAATTCTGCCTCCATCTTGGTCAATTCAGCTCTGTTGGCACGGCAGCCCCTGCATCATGGAACTCTCGAGTCTCATTGAGCCAAGTCAATGCAATGGGGATTACCTGTACCTACGATAATTGATGACGTGGTTCAAATCCTCAAAACGACTTTGTCGACTGCCATTTCTCTGGTCGATGACCACTAGGTTTCGATGGGTTCAGTGTAGGTTCAAAGAGTCTGTCCTCAGCACCTTCACCCCTCAAGAAGTCAAAAGGTGAGCGTAGTCACACCAGTGTCAGCATCCTTGAAGACAGGCGAGCTGTCTTAACCCTTCGTTTGGAGACGCTGGAAAGCTTAGACGTGCAGTCAAACAGTGACGAATCTTGCCCCTCAACGACGGCTCGCTGTGGGTCCTCGTCCAATCGTGCTCAGGAAGACTCATTACTCTACTACTTCTTCCTTTTTTTTTCTTTTGGTGCACAATACTTTAGGATATCTCAAATGAGACATATGATTGGTTGAAACATGTATTTTTTGGCTCGATTGATTTGCTGAAAAGATTTTGTCTGTGTATTTGTATGAAATGCCTGTAAACGATTTTAACGCCTCATAGAAGCAGATAGCCAAATACGCATATGTGGGCGCATTCCCATTGTTGTGAGGAACACCCTGGTACTATTTCCCCCCAAAAATACGAAATATTGATGGCGCGGCGGGTAAATCCAAAAAAATTACAGCTATGTTGTGTTTGTTTTCGTGAAAATGAGACATGATGCAAGGAAGCAGTTTAGATGCTGAATTTAGGGTGGAAACAGCCAATCATGACCCGCCCAGGACAGCTTTCAGTTTCTAGTTTCATCAAGTGCTGATTTTTTCAGGACAGCTTGAAGTGGACAGCACCAAAAGAAAAAAAATGGAGGAAGTATAGTACAGTAAAGCTTGCACGTGCGACGAAGCGATCATGTTGTAATGTTGTACCAGTATGACCAACAACAACGCACCCTATAGGCTCCGAATCTGTCGAGTTGTGATGCTGACGGAACAACGGTCAACCAGCAAGGGTTTGGTATTGTAACATTAGTAAAGGAGAAGCTATGGGTTTCTATGCCCTTCCAGTATCTCTTGAAGAAAGTGGTTCGTCTGTTACTACAATTACTACAAAAGTCACACTCCAATGCATCATGTAGCTGTGTGATCA
>JAADXE010001086.1:0-11285 GCA_023337545.1 Pythium coloratum
ATAGTGCACTAAAATTGATTGATGAATTATTGGTATTGAATAATTTTCTCGGAGCCCTGAAACAGACCCCGTTGAATTTTCATTTTCACTTGTCCATCGTGCTGACTAGCATCACGAGGTAGTCGTCACCATCGCCGTCATGCGTGATCACTCAACTCCATTGGCGCAGTGTTAACATGAGCAAGGCACTGGACGTAGGCAAACTATTCAAACGACGCCACTACACCATGAGAACACACGCGAAGACCACTGCGCGACTGCAGCAAAACGACGGAGATCCAGTGCATCAGTGAGTTGCCATGCAGTACTTCAACGACATACGCTTCAAAATGCCAGCTTTCTGTAAAGGTACTGGACCTGTTGGACTGAAGCTGCAGCTGCAGGAGAACAGGGGCACAGGCCTTCCGAATTAATAACTTACTGAAAAATATAATACAATATTTGTACAAAATTATTGATTTTACGTCAGACGAGATCCGCTCTCAATTATTTACGGTGCATGCCTCAACACCGCGATAGTAAACGCATGTAAACATGGCCAGATGTGTCTGTAATTTTCAAACAATAATTGATTTTTGGGTGCAAATTTATTTGGATAATTATTTATTCTGTGGTGACTCTCAAATTGTATTTCCGTATTATTATCGGAAGGCCTGCAGAGGCAGTCCTCCCTCTCTCCATCGCAACTTCAAGCGGCCACTGTTGACACTGTGAACCCCCCGGTCGCTCGGCAGCCTGTGGGCCGCCTGCTCCATACAAAAAGGTCCATGGACCATGGCTCAATACGCAATGAGCACTTGAAGTAATCGAATCGAGACTCTATAGTAGGCTTCATTACGATCGGCGTGTCGATCCATGATGGCTGGCTGCCAACTGACCACATTTCGCTTTCACCTTCGTAAATAAATACCCCTGTGCAGATGGAATCTAAACTACACATTCTATATTTTTCAAATCAGAGTCAATCAAGTGATGTGAGATATTTCAACGACCTGTGATAGTTAATGCGGTGAAGGACATAATCGACGATCCCTAGCCCTTCCTGACGACCCTCCAAAAAAGGTTTCGAATTTTGTTAAAAATCAAATTCCAGACACGTCGCAAGTCCACAAAACACACACGACACTCCACTGGGAATAAGCCCAATTGAAGTTGGTTCGACAATGCGCGTTGCACTCCTCCACGTGAGCTCATTCTTCAATACACCGAGTCCCAGCCACACCAAGACTAAGACTTCACTAATCTCATCATGGTGAGCCCCACGACAACCACAACAACGCTTCTGGCCTCGCCACAGCGGTTCAAGATCTACTTCCAAGACGACGAAGTGTGTCGAAGGTCGCAGGAGACTGTCCAGCAGCTCATTCTGGCGGCGATGGACGACTCGCAGAGCCTCAGCAACACCACGCTGCTGGCCAAGAAGGCACTCAAGTACCGCAAGGTCTTCGACCGCATCGCCGGCGTGGACGTGAACTCACCGGAATTCGACGCGTCCAAGCTACTTGGAGTCGACTGGTGCAAGACTGCGTGCCTGAAAGAACACTGTGCACGTCTGCAGAGCGGAGAGAAGCTGTGAAAGCATTTGATGAAAGACGTTGTAAATGGATTCCTACGAGGGATCTGATTAAATAAACAAACACAACTTTACAATGCAGTCACATTGCGATTAGCGTTGGAGTCGTGAATTGCCGCGTGGATCAACTGGTGTCGGGGTCTAGCTAGGTGGTGACCCCATCAGCTCCATCTAGCACCTTAATGTAGTCGCATGGGGGTGGACTCGATGGTCTCTCCTCGTTCCTAGTCCACTTACCACACCGGTACGAGGCTCGGTACGGCATCCTGTATGGTGTGGTAGCCCACCAAGACCCAGACCCAGATGGGCTACTGTACAGTTCACGACTCAGCGCTGCCATCGAGGAGGTGATGTCCACCGACCACGCACTTCGATAAGGAGAGAGCCATTTGGATTTCCGCACTGGCTCTGAGCTACCTTCCGATGGCGTCGGATTGCTCGCATTGTAATCGTACGCAGCTCGTTGCTACTGGTTATGGCCAACTCGGTCTCAGAGCTCGTTGTTTCACTGGCTCCTACTGGGCCTTCGTGACTCTGCCACCGTCATCAGCGCGCAATATTCCAGATAGGATGAGCACAGGTCGTGATGAATACCGGTATGGGACGGAGCAGATCACAGTCCAGGGAGCTGCCAGACCACACTCGCGGTGCTGACAGTCGCTTTGAGGCCGCCGAGCCACACCGCCTACGAACGCAGGAGACTACTGCACCGTACTGTACATACAAGATCCATAGCTTCCTCCCAGACGAGTCCTTCGCCACTGTTCACCGGCCTGTCTGTCGCTTGGCGGGGATCCATTTTTTGCTCACCGCCAGGAAAATTCCATTCGATCTTTTCATCACTCAGGGGGGGGCTATCCCTTGAGCTGTGGATCCACCAGCGGAAGCCTGTGGTGGTCTACTTGACTCGAACGCGTCCAACATGACGACAAGTCTCACTTGAAAACAATCCACGTAAAGCCCAAGCGTCTATCTTACCACGACCACAAGCATGTCGACCACGAGCTCAGCGGCCATGAGCCCAAGCAACACTACCACGCAGACGTCTCCGCGTCGCTTCAAGATCTACTTTCAGGATGATGCCGTGTGCAGGCGATCCCAAGAGACCGTCCGGCAGCTTCTCACATCCGCTATGGACGAATCAACGACGCCCAACAGCGCACTGCTGGCCAAGAAGGCACTCAAGTACCGGAAGGTCTACGAGCGCATGGCCGGTGTGGATGTGAACGCACCAGAGTTTGATGCGGCGACTTTTCTCGGTGTCGCCTGGTGCAAGACCGCGAGTCTGAAGGCATATTGCCAGCGCCAGCAAGTCGCTTAGCTTCTGCGCATATAGCACCAGAAGGGCTTTGACTGGGACAGTTAATGCGCAGTGTAGTTCTAGTGTTGCGAATGGGTTTCTAAGAGGAACTTGAATGGAATGGGACCCCTTTCCGCCTTCTTTTGAACGTGCATTTGATTTTCATCACGCTGCTGACTTGGCCCGCGTATGGTTGCTGGGTGACTCGAAGCAGTTCATGCAGCGAAAGCAATTCGTGAGTACTGAGCATCCTTGCACAAATACTTGGGGATAGTATGATACCGATATTGGCGATCCCGCAGTCCGATGGGGAGATCGACCAGTGGTGCCGAGTCGACGCCAAACGGTGGACCAGCAGCTCTGAAGCCTACGGTACGGTACTAATTCCTGCTGCCTCCGCCTACTGACCGGATGGAAGCCACGAGCAGATCCATTGCTGGCCTATGCCGTGAGGTCAGATCAACTGTACTGTTCGGTACCGTACGTACAAGGTTGCATTTCGTTGAACTTGAAGGTAGCAGTCTCAAAAGCAAGCTACAGCTCTCTATGGTCGATAAGGCTCCCTCCGACGCTCTCTTCGCCTTCGTTGACATGATATTCGAACGGTTGAGTATATCTGGTGTGTGGCTCTTGGATCATTTTTCTGCCACACGAAGCACAGTTTGTTGGCTTGCTCGATAAAGTCGTCAGTGCATCACCCAGAACGAAACAGAACACGTTTGTTTGCTCTCCTACTCCGCCGAAGTTCGGTGTCCAATGAACATCTTTACGTGGGTGAACGGCGCAGACTATCGAGTACGCAAGTCGGAGATCGTGGAATCGGTACTGAACAGTGTGGAGTGGAATGTAATAAGTGTGCTCACATGGACAGACTTGTCGTTCTCTCTACTCGAGGAACTGTGAATGCTCACCAGCACAGTACGGCAATCGAAAAGATTTGAACTCAAGCTTCAACCTCGTACAACTCTACTCTGGCACCCTGCCATACAGAGCTCAATTGTGTCATCAAGTGACGTATATCTACCCCTCCGTGTGTCCTTGCAGCCTCTAGCCTCCTTCGATCACAATTCATTGAAGACGCTCAGGCATTCTGATGCAGCCAGACACACCGTCTTTTGACACGCCAAAGCTTCTATTTTTTTGTATACCCACTCACTCCCAATGCTTTTTTTATACATTCACTCCCAATGCACTCAAGGCTTGGTTGAAGGCGTTCGAAGGCGCTCGAAGGCCTTCGACCGAAGATAGGAGTATATTATGTACAATCCCATTGGTGCCCTTCTTAGCACAGGTACTGTAGCTTCTCACCCGACCTCCAACCGACGTCGATTGGCTTCGTGACTGCAACATCGCAGAAGTCGGATCCCTGAGGGTCCTAGCGCCTTTGCTTTTAGGCAGAGATTAGGTGGGTTGAGCGATCGCTGGTTTGCAGCACGAGCCGCACCAATAGCCCTCACCGCACAATTTTCCACTCATACGATAACGACGCCAGCACGCGATCGTGGAGCCGACTTTAGCCTGTGCGTCTCTGCCAACGGCAACATGCGAGAAGAAAGAGTCGGGTGGTGTTTGCTTTTCTTTCTCTTCAGCCTACTACCAGTCCGACGCCGCATATTACCACAATCTTTGGCGGTGTTGTGTATGAGGACGTACGGAAATATCAGAGCAGCACACTCAACACCCGAAGCCGACTTGTGAGGGCTCACCAGAATGTCCTTGGCTTTCGATTGTGGAGCGAGAAGCGATACTGCCAGATTGACGCAGGTGAAAGTCTGATAATGATCTTGTATTTGATGGCCAAATGAGGGGTTTTCTTCCAGGCATAGAGCCGCGCCGTACATTCATCTGTTCTCTTCTCAAGAGATTGTAGGATTGCTACTCGACGAATAAACGTCGAAGACCACGATGACAAATACATTATGATTGATTAGGTACGTAAACGCCATCCAGTATTTCACGTTTTGGTTTGGGACTTGCACCAAGTCACGCCAAAGAACTCTGTCGCATCGAACTCTGGATCGGTCATGTCGATTTGCTGAGCCTGGACGAGCCTTCGTCGGTAAAGCAGTGCCTTTTTCGCGACCAACACGCTGTTATCGTTGCTGCCGTGGTTCGCGTGTGGTTGCTGGCAGCTTGAAGCAGTCGATGCATATTGGCGCGTGTTCTGGCATACAGTCGATCGTCTGTGTACGTGATGCAGACACGCACGGATGCGACTTTTTGGTCGCAATACCCACACGATGCCGAGCGGGAGACACAGAACAGTGCTGTTCCGATACACAGTCGTACCACTCACGCATCTGGCCTGAATGAGCCCGAGACAAAGTCCCGAAAGGGTGTTCAGAGAAGCCCCTCTTGCGCAAGTGTGGGGATTCGAATTTTTCGAACTCCTATGACTTTTTTTTGGAGCGAAACAGGGTTCAAATCTAGAGTAATCAGACCCAAGTCATCGACGCTACTTGACATTCGTATCGTGCTCACAGTGCAGCTCTTCCAGCGCTTATTCCTTATGAATCCCTCACCTTCTCCTCGTACGAGTCCTCCGCACAAAGAGCACGTCGATTAGCGTGTGCTTCTTGAATTTGCAAAGCGAAGCTACCTTCCAACGACAACTGATCAAACAACTGGGCAAAGCTTCTATCTTTTGCTGGCGAAGTCGCTGGTGAAGTGATGGGTGACAGAGGAAATCACCGGACACCAAGAAATTCGATGTCATGATATCGTGAACAAGCTGGGGCTTCATGAGCGACAGGGACGGTATCACAGAGACAGCTGAGAATTGGTTCGGAACGCGCACAACAACAATAAGCTTACTGGCGCTCGGGCATGTCACCTTGACGTGGATGGGCTGACTTTGCAGACTCTCTTGGGCGGCGCAAAGGCATCGGTATGGTATGTTATGGTATTGTAGGGTAGAGTAGCTCGAGCATCATTGGTGGCATTCCGAATCGCTAGTTCAAAAGACGATGTCACTAGAGATGAACTCAGTGTTGAAGGGGCCAAATAACCATGTAAGCACATCTTCCAATGTTCAGTTCTTTTTATCCTAGGGGTCTAAATTCTCACCTCAACAGGAAGATACTAGTAACGAACAGTGCTCACTGTAACCAAAAGCCATAAAATCTTAGAATTATTGAGACTCTTGGTCCCACGATCGCAAAACAAAACCCAAAAAGTACAGAGGAATACCGACATGCTCCGCGTCGAACACAATCTGCCTTCTAAGGCCAAGCTTGGCATCGGAGTCGGATCGTCGTCGAGCTTTAGGTCGGAGCCTTGCTTACACGTGAGGTTTGGCTTTCCGACAACCCCAAAATATCCAGCCTGCGGATCCTTCTTGCAGCCTGAGATAGGATCCGACCGAAACAGAGTCGACCCCTTCGGTTAGCCGTTTTTTCCAAGGGTTCAGAGAAGCTCTTTCTTTTAGCATGACTTTTTCTCACTGGCGCACTTCAACTTGGTATTCATTGAAGAAGTGCCAACCGTTTCACAGACTCGACTTCTAGAAAGATTCCCAGTCTTGCGATTCTTCGTATTGGTACCGGTACGAACAACCCAAGCCGCGACAGGTATCATCCTCGTGTGTGTGCACCACCAACGTCAAATCTGCTTCTTTTCACGTGAAATCATTCCTAGTGACTATGCGTTAAGTTCTGATTTCATTTTCAAAGTTTTGAAGTCTTTATGGCCTCTGATTCAATCCGCCATTCTCCCTACCGGCACATCTTGCTGACCGGAAGATGAGGAAGAAAGAGGGGGGGGGATACAAAGGAGAACGAAACGTGTCTGGTTGCGAAGGCTGTATTGTGCCGTACACAAAAGCTGCAAGGATCTATCGAGCAGCCACGCTCGGATGCTTTCGTTGAAGGCTTGCTCTCACATTCACTGTATCGTATCCGCATAGTAGGCTTCAACACGATACCTAGTCATTTGCAGAAGAACAACTTTTTCGAAAGGTTCGCTGTCCATGACTTGAGCCAACTATGAAGTCCTGTATTCACATATCGAGGCTAGGGTGGCCAACTGAAAACCATAGAAGAACTATGGGATGCCACGGCACTTGGACCAACACCCCAAACGACACGTCGTTTCTCCTCCCCTCTCGCTCGACGAGGGGCCCCCATCCACGCTTACCGGCCTGATTTGTATTGATATGGTGATGGTAGCTGTCGTGCACCATCCCCCTCAACTTGCTGTTGCATTCGCAAGAGTGAGGGTGCTACCCCCTTGCTCTCGTCTCTATGATCGCCTCTCGCTTTCCGAAGCGGTGTCATTCCTCATTCTGCCATCAACCATCAACACAAGCCCAAGCCACCAATGAAGGACCAAATTGAGACTCGATCTCCAGCTCCAGTGTCTCAGAAGCGTCCACGGTCCAAGTCGCTTAGCTTGCGTACGACAAGGCCTCACTCACCCTCATGCATCATACGGGCGGCGTCCTGCGGCTGCCCAATCAGTCACCAGCGAGTGCGCATTGCATACACGGACGATGCGCTTTACATCAACTCCCACGTCAACATGTATCGCCTTCTCCACGCCGCTCAACGAGCTGATACCAAGGAGGACCTGAACACCATGCTGGCGAAGAAGGCATTGCGGTACCGGAACTTGCTGGACAAGGCACAGGCCGCCGATATGGCAGACCCCAGCTTCGAGATCAAAAACTTTCTAAGGGTGTCGTGGTACAAGACGACGAGTGCCTGAATCCACTTGCAAGATAATCGTGGTCATAGATGTCGCTGTTTCTCGCTGAAATCTTCTCGCCTTGCTCTTCTCGCCACTTTTGCAATCAGTTTGAGAGCACTAAACCTTCAGGGAATGCATTAGGCTTGCCTTGGCCATTTCCATCAACTCGAGATCTAAATGAGTCAGAATGAGGCGGAAGTGGAAGCGATGATCGCATCCGTGGAGCTGTAAAGTGGATGATTCCCATATCGCCTTCCACCCGATTTTGGCATTTTGGTCGGTTGGGTTCTATTTTTCCTTCGAATTTTGACCTTGTTTCTTCTAGCAGCAGCGGTCGCCTTCGACTAGGTCGGATCCTCAATTAGCTTCCTCAAGGCGGGGACCGAAAAAAGACGACGGCGAAGGATGACCAGCTTGTTCCGTGAACGGTTTTGCGCCGTTGCAACCGTTGCAACCGTCCCCGGAAAATCCGACTTCGAAACTACTAATATGGAAATTTGTGTGGCGTCAGTTTTTGGGTCTGAGAACTTGGACGAGAAGTCCAAAACAATGCTCTAAATAATGTGTGTGAAGCGCGTGTCTGCGCGACGATCAGATGCAACTGCTGCGTGATCGTGGGTTCACGGTCGCTGGCGTGGGTCCGTGGGTTCGTTTCGGTTTGTCCTACCTACCAACTACTGGAATATGCGCTGCGCTATTCTGGATGTGTAGTTGTGGAAGTCCTGAGGCGTGCGGCTCTTGAGGCCAATAGATGCAGTGACTTGTAGCTACCTCATCTTCACAGACAAATCGGGTCGATCAATGCACGCCCTTAGGAGCTACTATCGCGCCTTTGATCTCTTCCCAAGATCTCTCCAAGCCCTGACTGAGGCGAAGCAGACCTCCGGCTCGTCAATATTTTAGATCGTCAGCCCGACGCCCTTTTCGTCATGATTTTGTGAAGCGAGCGGCTTGTATGTAACGCAGCACAGGATGAGAAAGAACCACCGGCTTCGAGAAGCTTCCGCCAGCGTTTCGTGCTAGGACTGTCATATATACCATCCTTTTTCTACCATACCACTGCTTTGATAAAAAAGACCCAACCGCGAAGCAGCAGCCTCGCTACTGTACGTGAATAGGTACGGTACTGTCCTAGGGATTCGTGTTTTCACTTTAAAGATTTGATGGACTCTACGAAGTGTGCAATACACACTAAAATGCTCATGGCAGAGCATGGGCTGCGCTCCCCATCTTGAACTGACACATCGTCACCACCGTCACAGTTTCAGAATGTCTTCGTGTCTGTGCGCAGCGCCCACGTCACATCGAACGCGTCTCGTTCTGTATTGGAAGATCCACGCGAGCGATGCTTTCCTTCTGTGGCTTCACCAACAGGCTGAGGTTCCGAAGCGTTGTTTTGATAAAGAAGCTTTTTGTCGAAAACACTCCAAAAAAATGACCCAATCCCATTATGTGCGTGCTCAGTATCGCAGCCAGGCGACTGAAGGAACACGAAGGAAGCTCAGACCGGAAGTACGCGATGATGTGGTGCTCACTAACCTTCGAACTACTGGATGGATACGACGTACGGAAGACCGCCAAAGGACACAGCGGCAGTCAGCTGAGCATCCCTCCTGTTGCGAAGCAGGGCTGTTCTGTATTGGTGGTATGATATGTACGTACAACAACGTGAACGGTCTCCTCCTTCCCTTCTCTACTTCTCCTCCTCCAGCCTCGAGGCTTCTCGCTTTCGAAGACAAAAGGCATTCACAATCTCGCCTTCGACTGATCAAGCCAAGAACCTCACTTACCAATGGCATCACCAGTCGCTTCAAGTACACTCGTCCGTCGTGCCAGCGAGTTCGCATCGCCTACACAGACGACACACTGTGCACCAACTCGCACGTCAACATGTATCGCCTTCTCCACGCCGCCCAGCGAACACAATCATGGTCAAGAAGGCGCTGCGGTATCGCAAAATGCTGGCGGAGGCGCAGGCCGCGGACATGACGGACCCTGGGTTTGAGATCGCCGACTTCCTCAAAGTGACTTGGTGTAAAACTGAGGAACACAACTCTAATACAATGAATTGAAGTACTCACGAGAACTCGGTGTGACCTCCAAAACCTAACATAATGCACTCGTGATGCAAGTTGCATACAACTGCGGCTGGGAAAGCGAGTCGAGCAAGGCACCGTGTCGTAGTACACCTTGTTTTGGAAATGGTTCCAAGCGATTCGACTTTTTTTGGCTTCACCCATTGCTGGAGGATCTTGAAAGTTTTGTATACCCTTACTGCCATTTATCAAACATTGCGAGCACGCAAGTTCTCTTTTGCTCCCTCACATTCCTCCGAATCCTGTGAAGCAGTCATTTTATTAGATCACAAAGGCATCGTATCATTCTCTTTCGCAAAGTTCTCGATATTGTACGGTGCTAGACGGGGCTATTGGGCATTCCCAGAAAAATATAGAACTCGGAATTCAACGTTGCAAAAGAGCCCATGGGAGCACTTAGGAGCAGGGACTTTGAAACATGGGCAAAGAATTTTAGAATTTGAGGTTTGGTCTCCATACAAACCACAAGCTAGCTGAGGCTACCGTAGAATCCTCCCGTTTGGTTCGTGTGCCTGTAAATCGTTTCTTACTTCGCTCCAACTATCTTTTCGTCAGAAATATTCGCTACAAACGGCATCTTGACCCAAAAACCGATGATACGGCGCCGTTGTCGTCGCAAAACTTCTTCTGTCGTTTCAGTCTTTTCCACTGGGCTTCTTGGTAAAATAGCCGCAACCACGATGGCAGCAAGCACTTTAGAGATGCGTCGACCCTCCTGCACTCTACAGTATATTTGAACGAAGTACGGCTAGTAGGTACAGCAACCCCGCGTTAGGAATTCCTGGTGGCTTCATTCACTTGAAGGTCGAATCAGTCCTTTTACTGAAGGATGCATTCCACACGAAATGAACTGTCTTGTAGTGGTGGTAATCATTGCAAGAAGCGATGTCGTGCAGTCTCTTTGTCTGTCTCTTCTTCTGTGGTGTATGTCGGAGCGAGTTGTGAATGTGGAGTGTCCCCTGTTTTCTTGTGGTTCAGCCTACCAAAGAAATCTTCATTGTAATTCATGCCTGCAAGTGAAAGTGAACGATCTACCTGCTTGAGTTGCCAATAGTAAATTCAACCGAGACTCCTGTCGCCCACGCTCGTTCATGTAACTTCAAACATGAGTATCTGCTAGTCGACGACGCGTGTGCAACTCTTGCTGAGGGAACAGACTACACAAGAATTTGCCTGCTAGTATGCTTCACATTCTTCTCGCGGCTTCAAGACGGACGAAGGCCCGGAGGTGTTGTTGTACAGTATGTAGGCGAAGGATACCAATCTGACGACTCTAGTGTAAAACACTAACGACCCCGCCATGGAGGGTGACGTGGTGTGCGATCGATAAAGCACGCAAATGGATGTGAAGTTTGGCGTCTCATATTGACTTCGTCGTTTTGGTTCTGTCCGTGGTGCCTGCCTTTGAAAAAGTACAGTACTTCGAAGTGTGTTGTTGATTCGATATTTTCTTCTATTTATCTGGAACCGTTTATGTGCAAAATGCCAACTTGAAGTTGGAATGTGGAAGTGAAGTCTCCTGCAGCAAGTGGTGATGATGACGATGAAGACAAAAATTCTATGGATTCCATTGAACCCCTCTTAACATTACACCACTAAAACCCCAATCTAAAGCATCTTTAGCTGTAAC